>JAXRKP010001077.1:82500-170926 GCA_037039925.1 Doris montereyensis | reverse complement strand
ACATCATATCACTTCAGCAATGTATATTTTTATGAAAAGGAGAAAAAATATCTCTCAACACATTGCATAAATTTTTTCAGAAGTTTAGACCTAAATTTTAAAAGATCTTGAAATTCACAGATGTTGCAGAACTCAATATGTGCATATCATAGCCTGTGGGGCAGCTTCTGAATAAAACACTAAAAGTATGATGACTTAAATCACCTGCTCCCTCTTACACTTTTTTTATTTTTTAAATGGAAATTTAGAATGGAAAATATTCAGCCTCGCTTAATAAATATCAAAATATCTTTAAATGTTGCCTTTGGGTTTTCAAACAGATTCTGCCCAGTGACAAAAGTGGTTTGCCATGGGAGATATGGCAGATCATTTTGTCATGGTTACCTGCTCCTGACCTGTGTCACATTGCATGTGTGTGTAAGAACTGAATGAATTGGTTATATCAATTGACACTCACGCATTGAAATATCTGTATCTCTCCTGTAGGTTAGTGTACATTTACTCATAAATTTTACTCAAATTAAGATGATGTCCTGAATGCAAATTTGGTTTGTTTGTTTTTATAATCAGTACGGGGGATTCTTAACATTGGAGTAAAGCATATTTGAATCATCTTGAACACTATGTCCCCATGAGTTGACAACAATTTTTTTTAATTCAGTATGCGACATTATACTCTAATGGCAAATTAGAACTATTCAAGGAATCATGATTGCACTCTTTGAGTTATTTGATGTCAATACAACAAAAATCACTGTAGGCTAAAGTCCTTCACTGAGATGTAAATGATAATAAAATACGTAGGTGTTCATTAACCTATTATGTTCATTTTTAAATCCTGCAGGAAAATAAAGTCTATCTAATTAAAAATAATAAATAGATATTTATGGCATTAGGAGTTATTGAACAATTTTTTTGGGGTCATCATAATGATTGTACCTGATAGTCTTATTTCTGTGAAGACATGGGACAGATATCACAGAATGAACCTTCATTTACTTTTGTATTTACATAAAGCATTGAACTGAATAAAAGATAAAAGAATACTGTATTTTATAATCAACTCCTGTTCATATTTCAATCTTACAGAGAATGGCTTACATCCATTCTGGCCTCTCAACACAGAAGCAGATCCACCTTTCATGGCGACTGGCTTACCGAGATCAATACATTTCAATCAAATTTTGGCGATGCAGAATGAAAACTGAAATCAATCATACCCCGTGTACATTCTTTTTCAAAAGCCAGTTTTACGCAAAACTATACGCGTCGGTCCGGGCTTAGAGCATGAATCTTTGAAGTCAGCTTTTTGCTGTGGCGACTGAATATGACCAAGTTTTGTGTACCCAGGAATTTATGATGAGCAGTTTGAGATTTGTGCAAAGATTCCCTTTGAACTAGTCGGCCATGGAGAACTGGGAAGTGTTATCCTTGTGGTGGGAATCCAGCAGGTCGCAGTCTCTGCCCGTTTGAGCAACCTCGTCTTCAGGGCACCTTGGTTCACGAGTTTTATTGTCATGGTAATTTACAGCGCTTTATAGAATATTTATTTTCTCTTTAAAATTGGTCCATTCTTTTACAAGCAGGATGATTGATTTGTCTTGTGATTTGTTGTTGGGTTTGTATTTATTGTGATTTTTTCATTTCTGATTTGCCCTAACAATGATGATGCAGAGTTATATTACAGGCATATATAATAATGATAATAATAACAATAATAATAATGTTTTGCATTTATATAGTGCAATTTCATAGGTCTCCATGTTCAGTGCACTTTACAATAGTAAGGAACGTGTATTGAAGATAAATAAAAACAATGGATTACATATAAATGCATAACAGCATCAATGACCGACTCATTGGCACATTGCCTAAACTGAAAAACAGCATAACATTGATTCTGATATGATTCGCTGAACAGATGGTGTTTCAACAACCGTTAAATTATTTCAACACAACTTGCTTCCTTATGTATTTTGGTTAGGTGTTCCATAATTTTGGACCCAAATAGTAAAATGAATGTTGACCAGATGGTTTATAATTTCTCTGTGGTACAATAAGGAAAGTATTTTCAATGGATGACCTCAGCTTTCTAGCCGGAACATATACTTGGATTTAGTTAAATAAAAAATTAAGTTGGTGCTAATTCATTTAGACATTTATAACACATGCACAACTTGTAAATTATGCGGGTGGTTAATAGGCAGCCAATGTAAATGTTGTTAGACAGGACTTATGTGTTCTTGTTTCTTTGAGCATGCTTCTGAGCAAGAAGGAGATATGAAAAATTGCAATGTAAGAGTCAAGGGAATATTCCTTTGGAGAGTAAAAGTTCCTTCAAGACCATTACGGCCCATTGAGTCAGAGCTGATCCCAGTTTCTATAGCATGAAACAGAGCAGGTGACATTAATCACCACCTGAACAGGACGCCAGTCTTACGCAGGTTTTCACTCCCAAACTAGTGCTTGTACCCATTTTGCACCTGAGTCAATGGGGGGAATGCGTGTTATGTCATTCCTAAGAACACAAAGTCGGGCCTGGCTTTTCCAGGGGTTTGAACCCGAACCTCATGATCCCCAGTCTGGCAGCCCAACCACTCAGCCACCGACAACAAAAAGTTATGATATCTCTAAAACCTAACAACAGAAAAGGGCAGGGATGACATAGTTCATTTTGTTTTTAGATCTTACGACGATTCTCATTTTCAAGTTTAAATCTTATGTTAAAAACATAGTAAAAGTAAATACATTTACATTAAAATTTATTCTCCTTTAGATAAGTTCTGGATTCCTTCAAGTAGAAAAAAACTGCATTTTGAAGACGGTATGATTTGTGCTCAGCACTCCTAGCATCGTCAGCATCAAGTTTTGTACTTTTCGCCATGCAACCATCATTCTTCAGAACATGAATGCCAGCCATTGAAAATTGCTAATTTTCCCAGGGTGACAGTGCCAACATTGTCATAGAGGGCACCCTAAGGGGAGAAAATCCTGGACTTACCCTTTCCTTTTCGTGACCACACAAGTGCTGTCTTTCAGCAAAAACGCTCACTGCATAGAAAACGACATGGACTGAAAGCAACTGCAAAGCACGACATCTACCATACATTCATCTTTCACTTCAAAGTCATTAACTATTGGCTACTCAGCACAAATGTATGACACTATATCTCATGACCCTGGCTGTCATTTTGATGAGCCCGCAAGTAGCTTTCATCCAAACATCATACCAGGGAGATATCTTGGCCTCTGACAGGGACGGGATGGCTGGATGCGGTGATCTTCAATCCATGTATCATGAACCCGAGATCTTCTAACGACCCGGCATAAAATCTGCTGTTTCTACTTGACATAAAACGTGAAAGAATTAATAGCATGACGCTTAGCACAGACTTGATCTATAGACCATGCTAGCACTAAAACTCTACAACCACAGTCAATCGAAAGAAGCAGAGAGTGCTTCAGAAGCTCATTCTCAAGAGGTGAGATTAACTGAAGACACTGAGTTCAGTGGTCAAGCTGTCTTTCTTGTCCAATTCTGCCTCTACTTCTGCTGAAGAATCGGAGAAAATTTCAAATCAAATGGGTAAACCACTTAAGAATAACACACGCAGAAGGTCTTTCGGCTCTTCTTCCTTAAAACCTGTTGATGAAAATCCCAATATTACCAGCTATGCACACTTAAGCTGACCAAAGTTGTTCTTGAAGAAGTTATGAAAGAAGAATTTGTTGGCACCAAAACCAAACACATCTTCAACTTCAGATGGGACCCAACATTAAATGAAGATTTCAAAGAGACTGAGAAAAATATGAAAACTTCACTCAAGAAGAAGGATCGTAGGAAAAGCGTCGATAAAGCAGAGTTGGAGTTTCAGTTGAAAAGCCGCCACCGGAAAGTGGGACAGGTTCCCTAGACGGTTCCTTTGTGATGAGGAAAATCTGGAAATGGTCACAGCATACAACTAAACAGTGACAGTCTTTCAAAATTGACTCATTCAAATCAGCACCTCATCTAACATTTTCATAACGCCAGTTGCAACACCCTCCTGACACAAGTAGTTGTCATGGCAACAATCACAGCTCCAGAGATATTTCCTCTTCCACTTCTATGCAATAAGCCATCTACCTTTGGATGAGCACTAAGCGTGATATCATCACCACATGCTTCATTCCCAGCTTTAAATTTAGTTCCAGCAGATTATGGTAATTACGGTATGGGCTAATGATAGGCCCCATTCTCAATGCTTGGAAGTCCTTCCCAGACACCCACCTCCACCTCCGTATCGCCAACAACCCATCCCTCCCCTCAGCGACAACCTCAAATGAGACGCTTCAAAGATGATGAACTTTGCCGGGTTCAGACGACAATCTGTCATCATCAGATGAATTGGATGATTCCACTGACAACAGTGGACAGGGAAGGTGCTCATGTTTCTTACAAATGTTCTTCTTAGTAATGTCAATGTCCTTAGATCCATTTTCATGTAAATCTTCTTTTGAATAAATCACCTACATGCAATTAAATGCTCATCTATTTCTACTTAAATTCTCTTTTAAATCAATGAATTAATTACAACTAATGTATTGTTATTCAATTCTTCATACATTTTCTTTTTAAATGACCCTCTTATGTTCTGATCCTACGTCTCCATATCTATTTCCACACAAATTCTCTTTCAAACTAGTTACTTTCAGGCAATATCTTTGAATGCATTTCTATGTACGTGTTTTCTTCAAATAATGGCTGATCTGCATTTAGTGTCTTAATATCCAGTTTTTAGTTATGTTGCTCATTACAATATCTAAATTTTATGTCTGATGCGTGTACATTCAGGAGCATATTATTTACACACACTTGTTATAAAAGTCCTCATTTTTATCTTAATTTTACCAACCAAGCTAACTATGCTCCTGTTTGTCTGTATATCTTGTCCAAAAACTTTTTATAGGGTAGAATTGTGATTTTTGTTCTTGTGAGAAAAATGTATTTTTCCTTTATCAGAAAGGAAATAATCTATTACACAGTTTGTAAAAGTATTCTTACCTTTTAACTCATATGATCAATTTTTCCACTTGCTACTTTCAAAAGAAAGATTGACACAAGTTTCAAAGAATCTTTTTCTTTCTTTCTTGTGTGTGTGCGTCTGTGTGTGGCTATAATCCTGCCCCACCCTCCACCCCGACTTCTCCTCGGCTTCCTCCATCCACTTAAGATTTTGGTGACAGCATGAGTAGTTCAACAGATTCAAGTGATTTCAACAGTATGAACTACAGCGCTTCTAATGACGGTTTTTCCTCAAGCGAAGAGTCTGTCATCATGTTGCCTCACCTCCGTGAGTTCCATGTGGATCCATCCAGTAACTCTGCTTCCCCACGTGGAGTTGAGGCCGAAATAACGTCCATCAATAGCAACTGTACTCCAGCCCAGTCCCAGTCAATGTCTCTGAGGATACCCTGATGAAGTGAGAGCAGTTTTAATATCCCTTGCATGTCTTAGATGATAAGATTCTAAAGATAAAAAGATAAAGATTAATTTATAGTCCGTATCCCAACACATGTGCAGGTTTACCAACTGTACATCATTTATCCCCAGGAGACCATTTCATTCAAAGTCCTTCTCAACTCCTGGGGAGCATACAGTGTAGTAGCGTGTTAAGTGCTTCATACTAACACTTGGACAAGAATGTTCTCTACCTATAGCCGGGTACTCATTCACACTTGAGTCAAGTGAGGAAAGCAGAGTGAAGTACCTTTCCTAAGAGTACAATGTTGTGAAAAACATACCTGGGCCAGCCAGGGGTTTGAACCAGTGAACCAGTGAACCAGTGAACCAGTGAACCAGTGTTGTGACTTCATACTCACAACACTACGGGCTTGCTACAACACCTCTATAATTGCTCACAAAGAAAGTAACACATTGGGATGTTCACATACGATTTTTAACATCTGCTTCCTCTCCTTATTTCTGATGACATGCCAGCTCATCATTTATTATTTTCAAGCAAGAAAGTGGCTGAAGTCCCCTTAAATCATCAAGAGAGAATCTTCATTTCCATAGCCTCAATGGTTTAAATAACAACACGCCCATCAAGAGCAACAAGTGTTGTACAAGCTTATGAAAACAACTGACATGCCATTTTAACTTTTACATTTACCAGAGGACTACCTCTGCTTATTTTTTCCTGGCAGCTTGATTTTCTCAGCTGCCGTATTGGCAGCTTGATTTTCTCAGTTGCCATATTGGCAGTTTGATTTTCTCAGTTGCCGTATTGGCAGTTTGATCTTCTCAGTTGCCGTATTGGCAGCTTGATTTTCTCAGTTGCCATATTGGCAGCTTGATTTTCTCAGTTGCTGTATTGGCAGCTTGATTTTCTCAGTTGCCGTATTGGCAGTTTGATTTTCTCAGTTGCCATATTGGCAGCTTGATTTTCTCAGTTGCCGTATTGGCAGCTTGATTTTTTCAGTTGCCATATTGGCAGTTTGATTTTCTCAGTTGTCATATTGGCAGTTTGATTTTCTCAGTTGCCATATTGGCAGTTTGATATTCTCAGTTGTCGTATTGGCAGCTTGATCTTCTCAGTTGTCATATTGGCAGCTTAATCTTCTCAGTTGTCGTATTGGCAGTTTGATTTTCTCAGTTGCCGTATTGGCAGTTTGATTTTCTCAGTTGCCGTATTGGCAGTTTGATTTTCTCAGTTGCCGTATTGGCAGCTTTCATTTTCTCAGTTGCGTGGCAGCTTGATCTTCTCAGTTGCCATATTTAATATTTTTATATTGTTGTCTCATTTTTGTGTAAAGCATGATTCCTTCTTCCCTTCTAATTGATTACTGTTTTTCTCTCCAGCTCTTACGTAGGGCAAATCCAAGGCTGTCTAATTCATCAGTGCCGATGAATCACAGCAGAGGCGGTGTGTCATCATAACTCTACAGGCACACGCCATCATTCATGAATGTGAAATCAACAACGTTGGTTATGGCATCCGATGTATACAAAATTCCAGGGTAATTTATTTTTTTAATTTTAAGACAGCTCCATTGAAGAAATCATAAAATTGTCAGCTACTTTGTAATATTAATGTCATTACACTATCTTAGCTATATATATAAAGGTGTATTATTATTTTCTTATTAATGTCATTCCACTATCTATATAAATAATGGTGTATTATTATCGTAACATTAATGTCATTACATTATCTATATAAATAGGTGTATTGTTATTGTAACATTAATGTCATTACATTATCTATATAAATAGGTATATTATTATCGAACATTAATGTCATTCCACTATCTATATAAATAAAGGTGTATTATTATCGTAACATTAATGTCATTCCTTTATCTATATAAATAGGTGCATTGTTATTGTAACATTAATGTCATTACATTATCTATATAAATAGGCATATTATTATCGTAACATTAATGTCATTACATTATCTATATAAATAAAGGTGTATTATTATCGTAACATTAATGTCATTCCTTTATCTATATAAATAGGTGCATTGTTATTGTAACATTAATGTCATTACATTATCTATATAAATAGGTATATTATTATCGTAACATTAATGTCATTACATTATCTATATAGATAAAGGTGTATTGTTATCATAATATTAATGTTATTACATTATCTATATAAATAGGTATATTATTATTGTAATATTAAATTTCATTACATTATCTATATAAATAGGTATATTGTTATTGTAATATAAATGTCATTACATTATCTATATATCTAGGTATATTATTATTGTAATATTAATGTCATTCCATTAGCTATATAAATAAAGGTGTATTATTATTGTAATATTAATGTCATTACATTAGCTATATAAATAAAGGTGTATTATTATTGTAATATTAATGTCACTACACTATCTACATAGATAAAGGTTTATTATTGTTGTAATATTACTAACATTACACTATCTATATATATAAAAGGTGTATTATTATTATTAACTCATCTGCTACTGGAGTCTGTATGGATGCACAATCACTGAGATCTGGGCATTTTAAGGATGTTTAAAATGGACACCTAGTCATGCCATCTAAATGTCATTTTCACACACAGAAGAACGAAGTGTGTCAAACCAAATCTCCAAAACAAAACAAAACAGAAGTAAAATATCTTTAAAAGTTGGTTTTTTTACCTACAAGTTTTTAATTATCAAAATTTGTTACACTAAAATGTTTTTGCGAAATTTATTACTTTCAAGGGAAGTATCATGAAAGAAAAGACAATCAGTCTTTTTCATTATATCTGACTATTGTTTTTAGCAAATAGTTTACCTGAAATAATATTTTTAAAAACTGAAAGTGACAGTATGGGATATATCATTGCACAAGGCAAAGGATTTTCAGTAGTGAGTTAGTTAGCTTCTTGTTTTATTTTAAAACATGATTTCCTGACCAAAGGTAGGGTTTCAGTTTCAAAGACAAGCGTTACATAAACACTACTTGCCAGATCCCCTGGCCAGTAAAAAACTAAGTTTCCTGAAAGGTCCTGATATTGCATGAGATGGTTCCACACCTGTTACATGTTAAATGAGGGAGAGAAAAATTGAGAAAGTTGATCATGCAATGGGTGCGGCATTCATATGTAAACATCAAACAGCCAATCTGGCAAAAGATGTTAAATTCAGGCCAAATGAGTTTTGAAAATCTTTACATTCTTAATTTGTTTGGTTAATCAGACATTTAGGATCAAAGTCATTGTTTTAGGGGTTTTTTTAAGTAAGAGAAGAAATTTTGTTTATTGGAATAAATGCTCAAATACTTAAATGCTGCAGAACTTATGGTTCCACTGTAGCTCTACTGTGATTCAGATGTGTAGTTACAAAATTCATAATTTATTTTCTGATTTAAAGTCATTTAAACACTTTTATTCCTCAGGCTGTCATACTGAAAAATAAAAATTCATCACTGTCGTACATCAGGCATCTTCATGAGACTTGGGGCTTCAGGGTTAGTTGCAGGTCAGTGCCAATGAGTGAGATTACTCAACCATTAAGGTGATGCAAGAGGATTTTGTTAGCAATCATGTTTCATGAACTTTGTTTATTTTGTCATCGATTCATTAATTCTTTATTTGCCATTATTGGGTTTGACAATCAAGTGGGGATAGTGTGTGCTCATTAAGTACCCAACCGATGAACAAGAGAGAGAGAAGGAAGTTGTGGTAGATATGGCTTGAACTATGAAGCCAAGGCAATCAGTAGGGTAGCTGATTGGATTGGGACCTACTGTTTAGAGCAATTCAGTGGGGCCTATCTTCTGAATGATGTAGCCATCTCCACAGATGAAAATTGAGTTCTTGATGCTCTCTAGAATTGGCACACGGCCTAGAAGGACTTATCCTTGGTCAAGTTCTGTGGCTTTTAGGGTGGTTGAAGGTGCATTTTTGGCGTGAGCATCATTTACCTATTTGATGTCGGGACATTTCAGAATCTTTGGCAACAATTTGTGTGACAGGGAGTTAGTGAAATGATCAGTGGCCACATTTGGTTGTGCCATACAGATTTATGCACAGACCTATGAAAGAGGCCGATAGGAGGTTTCTGCCCTGATAGGACTGGATAGCAATCTATGGCTTGTTTAGTGGCCATTCCTCACTTTACACTGAAAGCAGAAAACTTTGAACCTTGTGATAATTAATCTGTTTTCTCTGTATATTACTTGTCATCATGGGACTTTTGTCTTGTTTTCATTGCAGTTCAATTCAATAAGGACATCATAAATGCTCTTTACATAACTCATACATTTGAATGTACCACATTATTTAAGATCCTTAAAAATTGAAGGAAATGTTCTTGTCTGTCATGAAATTTTAGTAAATTCCTCATTTGGCAAAAATGTCATAGTATTGATATATAATGATAATTGTATGAAATTTTAGTAAATTTTTCCTTTGGCAAAAATGTCATAGTACTGATGTATAATGAGAATTGTATGAAATTTTAGTAAATTCCTCATTTGGCAAAAATGTCATAGTATTGATGTATAATGAGAATTGTATGAAATTTTAGTAAATTCCTCATTTGGCAAAAATGTCATAGTATTGATATATAATGAGAACTGTATATTCCTAATAGGAGGAGGTTTTATGTACTGATTTGTAATTTTATCTTTACTTTCATTGATCAGGCAATGACATCCATTCAAACAATGAGGCAGGCATTGAAGGAAAAATGCAGATCCCTGGTTCAGGTGCGTTTTTGCTAATTAAGATGTCACTTTGTGTGAGCTGTGTCCATTGAGAGGGAAACTTAAAGGCATTGATTAAGAGAGGCAAATGAATAAAAATGTTTGTATTAATGTTGTGGAATATTCTGACCTGGTACTGTCTTATGTGACTGAATGCAGGTAACATGCTCAAATATTCAAGAGGTTTTTAACTTTCAGCATTGAAAATGTTTATCTGGTTCTATTCTATGTAAGCTTCTACACAAAGAAATATATCTGATTGTATCACCTTTTATAGTTTTAGTATCATGTAAGTCAAGTTCCTTTAAGGTCATTATGGCCCATAGAGTCAAAGTTTATCCCAGTTTCTATGGCATGAAGCCCAACAGGTGATAATAATCACCTCGTGGACAGGACGCTAGTCTGATGCAGGTTTTACTCTCAAGCTAGTGCTTGTACCCATTTGTTACCTAGTTTGAATGAGGAAATGCATCATAAGTATATTTCCCAAGGAATACAACATCGGATCCAACCGTACGGGTTTCAAACCGGGTACCTCATGACCCCAAGTCAGCAACCTTACCATTAGCCACCAACACCACCTAGTTTTAGTATCATGCATGTACTCTTATACTTGAAATCAACATTTTAATGTGCATTAGACTACATTACAATACAGAATTTTTTTCCTTTAAATTTAAACTGATAATCGAAGGCGTCATTTCAACAGTGTACCTAGGCCACAAATACGTCATTTAGAGAAATTTGCCAAAAACCATGGACTTTGGTACTGTTGGCTTTAGGAATTCCGAGTTTCAAACAGTTATAAACGGGATGTATTTTCATCTTATCAATTTCACACTTTTCAGGAAACATGATTTCCTTTTATTCCCTAAGATTATCTCTCTGTCTTGTTTTTTATGAAAATGGACTAAGGTACACTATTGAAATGACTCCTTCAATCGTTAACTTAAATTCCTTTAATAATTTTATTTAACAAATACAACCATGACATCACATTTTAATATGCCATACATAGAAAGAAGACAAAGGCATTGAGAAACAAATAAAACTAATAAATAATCTTCTTTTTTTTTTTCATTATGAGAAAATTGAAAAATCAGTTTCATTTATGTACTTAGCTACACAAGCCATTTCTCTTAGTTTCTTTTGCATTATTTTTTATTTCTTAACACGAAACCATTTTATTTTTCTCTTTGTTTTAGTTTAACCAGATTCACCATGGTAAAAGGTCAGGGATAGCTGTCCTTGGAAGTGGACGAGGTCAAATAAAAAAGAATGACATTTATTGCAATGCAGAGGCTGGCGTCTATGTTTTATATGGTGGAAATCCCACTGTCAGGTTTGTATTGTCGGAAATGATTTTATCCTAGCTCTTTGGAATATTTGGTGTTGAAGACAGAGCCATTGGTTTTTGAAGCAAACTCCCCATAGTTATGTTTTAAAACATATCAATTTTATATTATATACACATGAAACTAAACTGAATGATGGTGTGCACATCAGGACTGCAGGCACTGATGATCTTTATCCTGTGATCGGTTTCACATCCACATAGTGAAATAATCCAAGGAAAGAGCAAAATCTGTTACCGTACATCACAGCCAGGAGGACGCAACTGTTTTTACTAGAAATCATAGGTGCTAAGTCTACCTGCATCTCATCTGTGGTGTACACAAACGTACTGGTTTTGTTTCTTTCTGAAAATAAATAATTACTTTACCGTACAGCATCGTGTATGTAACACATTTTTTGATTTTTTTGTACTGGTGACTAGTAGTACTACGCTCCCGCTTATGTACACACTTACTCATCATGACACAATACAATACACTATAGCTTACTACTAAGGCACAATAAATATAAGGGAGATAAAAAATAATATTAACGAATGGTCAATTTGTCTCGTCTTTGTTCCTATAGGGCTTTCATATTGTCTTATGTCATTGCCTTCACTTCCGACATGTCCCCTGCCTCACTGCTTGTCTTTATCTACGTCAGTTTAAACAGGCAGGCGTGAACAGTATTATTTCAACTTTTAAATTCTAAAACTTCTGAAAATGTGGGGGTTAGCGAATGAAAATTCTACTCAAACAAAGACGTGGAAACAATGAAATTTACATTAATTCAACATCACTTATGGTAGAAAGATTTCTCAAAACAAATGGATGTGGTGGGGGTGGTGGGGGAAATGGATGAATGAGCTTTGACCAAAGCCGTGCGTGTGTGTAGGGGTCGGTTGGGAAGTGTTGTTGTGATGGGTAGGGGGTGGGGGGATCAAATATGGTTGTATATCCTACGCATGTCTGTGATGTATTTATCAAAACAATTGGACGTGGGGGGTGAGCATGGATGAATGAGCTTTGACCGAAGGTGTGTGAGGGGGTCAGTTGCGTGTGTGTGTTTTTAAATTCTAAAACCTCTTGAAAATGTGGGATTAGCAGAATGTAAACTGAATTGAACAGTTGGTTTCCAGAATTTGGCCAAGAAAGTTGACTTCTTGCATATGTAGATTAGTGTATGCCGGAATTTATAATGTTTGGCTTGTCATTTATTGTGGGATCTTTTATAAGTTAAAATAAAAGCATTTTCTAAACTTACTTTGTAAATAAATGCTGTTTGTTTTTCTCAAAGTGAAAACTACATCTATGAAGGAAGAGCTGCTGGTGTAGCTGTCAACGCTTATGGCAAAGGATGCATTGTGGGTAAGATTAAAACTATGGTCGGAGACATACTTGACTGCTTCGTTTCTCCATTATAGAATTTGATTGAGTATAGTATGACTGAGTATGAGCCTGTTAGAGTGAAAATAAAGCAACATCATTGTGCCATCACTTGAGACAATTGAAATAAACTTTATGCTTTTTGATTAAATAAATCTTTAGCAGATTTTTTTACATTAATTGGGTGCTTTCCTTTGACATAGTCTCATCTTTTATAACCAATAACCTCAGGTTTCTTTTTTAGAGTGAAAAATAGTTTTATATATTATATACAGGGAACCTCTCTCCGGGCAGTGGACAGGTAAGCACCTGTACAGGGAGTAGATGATCCCGCCCTCCACGAGTCTCCTGCTGCCTTGCAGGTCAGTCTTGGCTAACCAAAGGCTAAGGGAGTTAACCCTGACAGAAAATATCAACCTGCTGCCTTGCAGGCTGGTCTTGAATGACCAAAGGCTAAGGGAGTTAACCCTGACAGAAAATAACAAGGCTTGGTAGGGGGCCTCAAGGTGGCAGCCCCACCATCTACCTAGAGTACAGTGGGCTAATCCCCTGCTTGTCCAAAACCTAACTGATGCAGAGAAATAAATATAATATACCCGGCTTGAACTTTCAATGCCGAAAATGGAAAAGAACGCGGACTGTGATTTTTGGAACATAGAACGTTAGGGCAATAAATCGAAGAGTTAGAATAAGTTGAAGAAATGGAAACATTCAAAGTAGACATTTTGGCTATTACAGACACAAAGGAAAAAGAACAAGGAATAGAAAATGTAGGACCAAATAATATTTTAATCTTCTCAGGACTGGATGTCAAAGATAGAGCTAAAAGCAGGAGTAGGCCTCCTAGTACATAAAAGGCATGAAAAGCTACTAGAAAGCTGAAATTTATATGCCCACGGCTATTAGAGGTTAAATATTAAACCAAAAGGAAGAGAAATTAAATTATTAATAGCTTTTGGACCAAACGAAGACACCACTAAAGAAGAAAAAGATATCTTCGAAAACGATTTACAAATAGCTACAGAGAATCTTAAACACAAACAGGAACTAATGGTTTTTAGGAGATTTAAACGCTAAGAGTAGGCAACAATATAGAAACATCAGGAGGAGTAATAGGTAAAGAAGGAGAGACAACAACTTCTCCAAATGGAGAGAGACTAATAGATTTTTCCCTAAAGAATAACATAAAAATAGCAAACACCTTTTTTCCTCATAAAGATATCCACAAATATACAAGAGTAAATGAAGACAGGTGTGAAAAGTCAATGATAGACTACATAATAGTTAGCAGTTCCTTTTTTTACAGTACATTGGATGCAAAAGTAAATAGAGGAGCAGAAATATTTAGTGATCATCACCTAGTGATTGCCAAAATGAGACTACTGACTGAAGAAAACAAACAGAAAAGGAAAGAGAAGAAAGCTACTAAACTCAAAATAGAGGAACTAAATAAACCAATAGTAAAAGAGATGTACCAATCAAGGATAAAAAGATTTATCATTGAAAGACAGATGGATCTGAATGATAGCACAATAGAAGAAAAGTGGCAAATGTATAAAGAAACACTCCTCAGTTGTACTGAAGAGGTTTGTGGTAGTAAATAAATTAAAGGAGATAGGAAAAGAACAGCATGGTGGAATGAGAATGTCAAAACTAAGATCAAAGAAAAGAAGGATGCCTGGAAGAAACACTTGCAAACAAAGAGACCAGAGGATAGGATAAATTATGTGAGTAAAAGAACTATCTGCCAAAGAGGAAGTTAGGAAAGCAAAACAGGAACAGTGGGAAGAGTTTGGACAAAGACTTCAAGAAAGCTATCAAGGAAATCAAAAGCTGTTCTGGGGAGCAATGAAGAGCATGAGAAAAACAAAAACATGCCCAATATGTTTTGGTTTTTCCAATTTTTTTATTTGTTTTTTCTTTCATTTCAGACAATGTAATAAGAGGTAACCAATGGGGTGGTGTTGATATTCGAAATGGTGGCTTCCCATTGGTCAGTGGAAAACAGTATCATCAATGGCTTGAGTGATGGCATTGTCATGGGAATATCAGGCAAAGGATGCATAGAGAACAACAACATTACAGGTAACGTTGTCTCGTTTAGTTGTTTCTCTTCTTTTTTTTTCTTTTTAAGTTAAATTAGTTTGTTTTTTTTAGGTGGCGGAGGAAGGGGAGCGCGGAGGTCAGTGTGTGGATGGACAAGGCAGGAAGGCATGATTTTGTTTTGTTCGTCCAGAAATTTGTTTTTGATTTGGAGGAAAGCCATCTTTTTCATGATATATTGATGCATGATAATCATGACATGGTGTCCATACAGAGGAGCATCAATGAATTTTGTGCGTGTTACGGAAACAATGAAAAGGCTAAAGTTTTGATTATGGTGTAGAATTTTGTTTATTGTATGTATACTTTGGTATTTCTGTAATTTGAATAATATTATGGTTTCACATATTTGTGTTTTGCCATGTACCCATTGTAAACCACTGTTTGCAGTTTACTTGAGTTTAACATGTGACTTAGATCTCCTTTGTTTACTTACTTTTTACTTTACTTTTTTTCATTCCTCAGCAAAGAGGGGACATGCAAATTTCTTTCTTCATATGTCTTTCCGCAATGATGAGAGATGCAAATTTCCTTCCTCATATGTCTTTCAGCATTGATGAGAGATACAAATGTCCTTCCTCATATGCCTTTCAGCGTTAAGGGAAGATGCAAGGTTTCCTTCCTCATATGCCTTTCAGTAATGATGAGAGATACAAATTTGTCTAGTGGGCTTGGTGCACAGCCTCCATTGAAGAAATGTCATTATGACCTCAGGGTTTTATGAACCCATTGATCCATCTTATTCTGAGTCTTCTATCTGCTCTTGCTTAAGACAATCTATCTGTTGTTAAATGCCTGAGCGAGTGTTTAAAGTTGGTTGTATTCTTATAATGTGGCTGAATCATTTTATTCTTTAGTTTTCTATGCACTGTAGGCATGGTGTTACTCCTACAGTCTCTTTGATAGTGGGTTCGGGTTTTTTCAGTCTCTCTTTGTTACCCCCAAAATGCTATCTCTCGACCATGTTGACAGGGCTGGGCAATGGTCAGGACCAGAGAAACATAATGTAACGTTCTGACCTTTTTGTTCCCATCCAAAGAGTAGCCAACAGGACACTGGTGAAACTATGATAGGCCTAGTGCCGGTAGTATATAATAATAAATAATCATTTATTGCTGAAAGTACAAGACAGGATAATAATCTCCTTCTGTTACTTGGCTTACATTTAGAGTGGGTTTTTTTTCTTAAATTTCGCTGAAGCACATGCTAGTGACATATTTTGTATGTAAGCTTACAAGTACATCGAATGTGCTTCTATTAGCATTCCCTCAGACCCAACAAGGAGACACGGATTGCTCATATGATTATTATACGTTTCTATTGGTTCTTATGCCACATAATCCTAACTAAATGAAGTATAGGGGCTTTCAATGTTAAAAAAAAACGAGAAAAAAGGTTACTTATTTTAGACTGCATGGTTTGCGACTTTCACCATCGATGTGTCTTTTATCCCACCTCAAATTAATGTGCTGTTTTATAGGGAGTTTTTTGTTTTGGTTTTTTGTTATTTTGTTTTATTGTTTTTTAATTCCATTTTTTTACAACAGGAAATGCTGGCTGTGGATTGTGGGCCATTTCTTCCAAGCATCTTTATGTTCACGGCAACCAGATTTGTTGCAGCGGCCATTGTGGGATCATGATGCTTGATAAAGCGGTGAGTGACACATTTTTTGTAGAAAACTTGCTTCTGGTCTTTTGATTAAAACAATCATATTTTGACTGTCATCTGCTTATCAATCTTCTTCCTCTCTAAGAGTTTTGAGGACGGACATGACATTTCACTACTTTGCATCATGGCAGCACTCCTCTTTGCCCTTGGTCGCTTTCAAGTTCATGTTCAGAGACTCGGTGGTCCAGAGGCAAGGTGTCAGCCTCTCAGCCAAAGGTTGTGGGTTCACAATTTTGTGGAGTATTTGTTTTCTCAAGTACCCCCCCCCGGTCTAGGTAGGTGTATGATAAAAGGAGGTCCTGTGTGCATATTTCAACACTCTGTGCAGGTTAAAGATGCCTTGACTGTTTACAAGGCACCTTAGGCAAAATTTTAAATGTTACCAAAACCCCTTAGTTGTGGATGTGAGTAAATCAAATCAAATTCAAGTTTATCTTCATCTGATCTTGCCCATGTATGCGTCTGATGATCTCACTTTAGTTTTGCCGTCTTGACCTTTTTAGTTTAATTCAAAGTTTATTCTTCTTCACTCAATGGGTATTTTCAAATTCTGTGGCCTATCCATCTCAATTTTATGTCAAGGAACCTTTCTTAAATTGGTCTCTTATTGTCAGATTACTGGTATTTAGGTCTGTGTGAGAAGTTTTATTTGGCTGTTAGTTTTAAGGATTATTTGCATAGTGGTGTTGGCCTAAGAACCCGCCTCCTTAGAACCGGTCTGTCTAAGAGCTCCTATTTCCGTGCAACTGACTTTTCCTTATATAAAACTACCCCCTTAAGATCCTGTTGAGCACAGCCTGGTCTGTCTTAGAACCCAATCTGAACCCAATCTGATCGTGAGATGAGAGACATCAAAACAACAATCCACACTTAATTTAACGCTAACAATTGCCGATAACCTGTGATATGTTGCATGTGAATCATAGAAAGGCGGGTGGGAAATCTATTGCAATGGTCTAGATGCTAGTAGGTTTTATAAATCACATCAGATGCTGATTGACAGTCACGGGAAGATTCACCACCCCCCTGGCCAAAATACATCAATAGTGAAACAAAAATACAAGGCACATAGGAGTACGCCATTGAACCCTGTCTGCCTAAGAACCCGCTGTTTTTGTCTCCAGTGAACTGGGTTCTTAGGCGGACACTACTGTAGTATTTTTGATGACAAATTTATCATTTATGGGTTCTTTTGTTTTAGCTGAAGAGAAGGGCTGATTGAATGTGTATATGATTATATTATGTTTTGGTAAATTCTGGATCCTAGCCATTTTGTCTGTTTACTATAAAGTTAGACCCCTTCACCGTTGTTAAACAAGGTGAATGATAATGGCACTGATTATTTAATTCAATAAAAATTACCTCCCTATTAGCTTCTGCTGAACATATTTATTTCATTTCTCAGGCCAGCACCCTTGAATCCCATATGAGTCAGATCAATTCTGATGAGATTCATGCAGACAACTACTCGCCCTGTGATACAGACATATACCACCCAGAACTACATTTTTCTTCTGCTATTTTACAGTACAACAATATATCACACAATAGAGGTATGTAATTAATATTTATCTTTTCAACTGAGAGCCAACTGTCAAAATAAGATATTACATTAATAATTATAACCACAATATTAAATCATAATAATCATTTAGAACTAAGGAAATTAGGATAAGTCCCTAGTAGAACTAAGGAAATAAGAATAAGTCAATTGAAGAACTAAAGGAAATTAGAATAAGTCAATTGAAGAACTAAGGAAATAAGGATAAGTCAATTGAAGAACTAAGGAAATTAGGATAAGTCAATTGAAGAACTAAGGAAATTAGGATAAGTCAATTGAAGAACTAAGGAAATTAGAATAAGTCAATTGAAGAACTAAGGAAATTAGGATAAGTCAATTGAAGAACTAAGGAAATTAGGATAAGTCAATTGAAGAACTAAGGAAATTAGGATAAGGGATAAGTCAATTGAAGAACTAAGGAAATTAGGATAAGTCAATTGAAGAACTAAGGAAATTAGGATAAGTCAATTGAAGAACTAAGGAAATTAGGATAAGTCAATTGAAGAACTAAGAAATTAGGATAAGTCAATTGAAGAACTAAGGAAATTAGGATAAGTCAATTGAAGAATGATACACATAGAGGCATCTATTCATGTTGTCTGTCAGGGCAAGGTATTTTGGTTGACACCACAGAGGAGATTCACATGTTCCACAACGCTATCCATGGCAACAATCAAGAGGGAATCATGATGTCTCAGGGCGCTCCGGCTCTCATTCAAGGCAACAGCATCTCAAACAATGGTGGCAGTGGTATTGTGACGTCATCACAGAATAAGGTAAAGCCTGGGCTTTATAGTGATTTGATGACCCATGTGAAATCAGTAATAAAAATAATAATAATACATTTAGAGAGCGCCTGACATCCAGCAAAGGTGCTCAATGACGCTGTAAATCAAAAGTACAAAAAGATTTAAAATGAAAACAATGTACAAATCCAATCAAACAAACCATGGAGTATCACAATAAAAAAGAACACACAACAGCAATAAACAAACCATGGAGCATCACAATAAAAAGAACACGCAACAGCAATAAACAAATCATGGAGTATCACAATAAAAAAGAACACACAACAGCAATAAACAAACCATGGAGTATCACAATAAAAAGAACAACACAAAAAAAAAGAAAACAAAGCAAAAACAAACCATGGAGCATCACAATAAAAAGAACACAAACAGCAATAAACAAACCATGGAGCATCACAATGGAGCATAAACAAACATGGATAAAATAAAAAAGAACACACAACAGCAATAAACAAACCATGGAGCATCACAATAAAAAGAACACACAACAGCAATAAACAAACCATGGAGTATCACAATAAAAACACGCAACAGCAATAAACAAACCATGGAGCATCACAATAAAATAACACACAACAGCAATAAACAAACCATATAGTATCACAATAAAAAGAACACAACAGCAATAAACAAACCATGGAGCATCACAATAAAAAGAACACACAACAGCAATAAACAAACCATGGAGCATCACAATAAAAAGAACACACAACAGCAATAAACAAACATTTCAATTCATGGTGTAGTCAATCTCCCTACTTAAAGCCAAGATAATTCCAATCATCATCATCATCATCATCATCATCATCATTGCTTATCACCTTTGTCAGGGTAGAAGCCTTGAACTAACATTCTTCATCCTTTCTCGACTTTTGCCAATTTCTTGAGCTCCTTCGACATGTGGCTTCTTTCAAAGGACTTCTCTCAGTGTTCCTGCTCCATGTTACCCATGGCCTTCCCTTAAAGATGGATTTATAGTTTGTGTCCCTGCACAAGAGCAAACCCACCGACTGTAAGGGAAGCTATATATCCGGAAACTCATTGAATGCAATTATGGATTGACAAAATTGATTTCAGAATGCATGAAAAACGAAAATAAATGACAACTCCACCAATAAAGACCGAACAATTTGTTCTGTCTTTATTGGTGGACAGAACGATTTGTTCTGTCTTTATTGGTGGACAGAACAATTTGTTCTGTCTCTTTATTGGTGGACAGAACAATTTGTTCTGTCTTTATTGGTGGAGTTGTCATTTATTGTCATTTTTACACTTTTGACTTCACTCACTGTGGCTCCTTTGTATTATTCATGTCATGCAGTGTCTCCTTATGACTGATTTAGATTCTTCCATGTTGATTTCATGCTAAGATCATGGAATAATTGGAGGCGTTGTATCGAAACCGTATTATTGTGAGTTTGTAATCATGACGACACTGATTGAAACCCCGTGGTTGGCTCAGGTGCTTTTTCACAACATTGTACTCTTAGGAAAGGAACTTTACTCTGCTTTTTTTGGCTTGACAGATGTGAATGAATGATCAGCTATAGGTAGAGAAAGATCTTGTCAGAATGTTAGTATGAAGTGCCTAACAGGCTTCTATATTGTATGTGCCCCAGGGAGTTGAGAAGACCTTCATTGGGTCCATATTGATCCAAATCACTCACATATTTCATATGTCAATGTGATTTATCAACATTGGATGCTTGGGTTTTCATCTCCCATTGTAAACGTTGTAGAAAGTGTGAATAAATCAATAACCTTATAAAAATGGAGTGCCAATTGGAAGAATAATAGAGAGAAAGAGATATCGAATACAGGAATGGAAGTAGAGGTAAAAATAATTAGTGTTTCGACGTATGCCAGCTGTCTAGCATTTACAATGAATTCAACAACCGTAGAAATCAGTAATGTAGTTCAAGATGCCATATTTTGCTTTCCATCAAAATCAGTTATGAAGAAGACATAGTGTAAATTTCGACGACCATCAAAAATGGGATAGAAAGTGTTGAATGTAATGTGACATGTGTTTTCAGATCCAGATCCTTGAAAATGGAATCTACGACAATGCAAGGCATGGATTGGTGTGTAAAAATGAATGCGTCGTAGAAAACAATGACATCATGGGTCACGCTCTGACTGCTGTCTTTGTGGAAGGGGAGGCAAACGTGAAGGTTTGTTTGCTTGTTTGTTGTTTGTTTGTTTATATGGTCATCAACTTGCAGTGGCTTTCTTTGGCGGCTTACCCAAAATAGCCTTTTTAATGGCTGTATAATTGAAGTTTTCACATGTATGTATAGTGCATGTGTAAATGTTAATGTAATGTTAAGATTTTAGTCCATGGCCAGTCAAATGAGTGTTGCTCTTAGCTCTACAAAACCATTTTAAATCGCAACACGTAAAGGAATTATGATTTGATGTCTGCAATTCAATGCCAGCATGGAAACACCAGCAGACCCTTGTTTAAAATGTTGCCGTTTGTCCCACATACAACATTATGTTATATACTTTCTCATTGCATTCAAGTGTGTATAAATTGTGGCTTCTTATTGTGATGGAAGCAATGCACAATTTTAAGTAGAAATCAAATAACTCCATACGTTACTGTATTATGTATGCGGGCTATTTTTACATACAGATGACGGGAAATCGTGTCAGCTCATCCAGTGAACCTGCAGTAAAAGGTGGAGAACGTTCAACTGTGGTAGCCACGAAGAATAAAGTTTTTGACAAAGGTGGCGGAGATTTCATCTGTCACGGATCTTTCACGTCTACAGAAACCACTCTGTCCAGACCGATACTGCTGGTAAAGGAAAGCGAGAAGTGAGTTGGAACCATTTTCCATTTGCACTGAACCAAGATTTCATAACAATTGATAGGACAGCATGACTCATTGCCAGATAACCATTTACGATATTGCAGCAAATTTCCAATCTTTTAACTGTATCATACGATTGAATTATCACTTACTGATTTACGAAAGGCTTGTGTCTTTTGACGATTTTAAAAAATTCAAATGATTAAATGTGATATTAGCATCATCTTATTACATTATATAACAGTATAGGCATTATCAAAAAGCAGATTTGTAAGATATTTTCAGTGCATACAAAATATTTTTAATTCCAGAATTGGAAAATATTTCAATATTTGAAATGTTGTTTTGCTTATTAAATATTTTCTTTTGTAATCTTCCTTTGACAAGTTACAAGTGAAAGAACCCATGAAATTGTTACTTAAAATGTCCACTAATTGACAGTATTGAAAACTTATCATAATCATCATTGCTTGTCACCCTTGTCAGGATAAAGGCCACGAACATTCTCCATCTTTCCTTGTCTTTTGCCAACTTCTTGAGCTCCTTCCAGAACATGCCGTTTCTTTCAAGGTTTCTTTCAATATTTTGTCTCCATGTTGCTCATGGCCCTCCCTTCTTCCTTGCTCCTTGTGGGTTCCACTGTCGACTCTTTTTGTAATGGTGGAGTCTGCTTTTTAAATGGTATGCCCTAATCACCTCCATCTTCTTTGACCTATTTCCAGTTCTGTTTGTTTCTGATTTGTTCTCTGCCAAGGGTCTTCATTCCTGGTTATCTTTAGCCATCTGATCCTCAGAGTCTTTCTCAGGCTTGTATAGCATTCTTATTTATCTTGACGTAATCAAATGAGTGTTGAAAGAAGTAAGAAAGAAAAAACACCTGAACTATATTGCCTGAGCTCATTTATTTATGCATAGCCATATTTTTTATTGTTTGATCCCTTTCCCACTTTAATCTTCAGGACAAAGTTACATCTCTCATTCACTTTTATTTTCAATCTGTTCACAGAAAATCTTATCACAGAGACACAAGTGAGAGAAATGATTTCTTGAAGGATCCCCCGGCAAGACCTCACGCAGTCCCTCCTCCACCCCCTTTCACTTCCATCCCGCCATACCAAGTAACGGTAGTCACCAAAGTCACCCTGCCATCTAGCGAGGGCTGCGACCGAGGAAGCAAAGTGTGTTCTGTGTTATAAGGACACTCTCAAACAATAAAAAGCTATCTTTAAACAAATGTATCAAAACCAATTTGAAACCAATAACTAATTTTGATAACAATTTGTCTTTCGTTTTGCATTGGTTTGTGTTATTTTTACTTTGAAATTTTGTTTGGGTTAAGGCGAATATTATTTTTGTTTTTTTAGTGGGTTTTTATATTTTGATTCTATTTTCTTTTAAAAAGTCAAAATTCATTGCAATGTCACATCAGGAATGTGAACTTGAAGCGAGCAAAATTTTTATTTTTTAGAGTCATCTTCTTTCTAAGAGTGTTCTCTGTCCATTTAACAGTATGAGATACAAAAACAATTAAGAATTTACTGCATGGTAAATGTATTCAGGTTTAAATGCTATAAATGATAAAGCTCAAGTATTTGTCAATGAAATTCATAAGTTAAAATTGGAATTATGTCTGGAGACATTAATCCTTTTCATATTAAAATCAAATTATGAACTTTTTGCCAAGTCTAATACTCATCAATGTTAAAACACTAAAAAAAAGTTCCTCTATTCATAATACTTGTTTTTGCTGATGTTTGAGCGCAAGATATCAATTATCCTTGAAATAAAAATGTATGTATATAGTTTAGGAGGACTTCTGTCTGCTCTCACAATGTAAATACTAATGTCCCATAAGTTATTTCAAGCAAGCCAATCTTCTACAGCTGACTGTGCTCAAACTATTGTCCCATCAAAGTTTTATTGAAATGCCTTAATGAAACAGGGTACTTATATAATACATGTTTTAACAAACAAAACTTTAATATTTGATCACAATATTTTTTTAAACATTGAATTGTTATAATTAACTTAGACTTAGATATAACGTATGGTTTTGAACATTTAATTGTTATAACTAACTTAGATATAACGTATGGTTTTGAACATTTAATTGTTATAACTAACTTAGATATAACGTACGGTTTTCGTAGCATGGAAATGTTGTACACTTGGTTTGCCTGTTCCTTTCTTTGTTCAATTGTCAAGAAAGAAATCTTGGTTTTACTGACTATTTCTCAGAGGAGAAAATGTGTTTTTTAACTTGCATTGTTTTAGGGGGTTTGTTTGTTTGTTTCATTGAAGTTTATCCCGTCCAGTATGTGCAGTGATCTCAGGGTGAATTCAGAGGAAACGGCTAGATGAAAAACATGTGAAAGAGAGAAAGGAAGGAAGTAGGACCTACCAGTAGTGTCCATCAATAGCCACCCACTGTTTTAAGGGGGAAAGGGGGCTTGATGTATTAGTTGTTTATAGCAATGGGATTTTTAAATCACATCTCTCATCTTGGCAACAGTGGTATGGTTTAAAACAAACACATTTATCAGTACTGAATGTGTTTTTTACTTTATCTATTGTCATAATGCATTTATTGTTACTTGTTACAAGAGAGGGTGCTTAATTCGTTGTTGTCACAACTGTACATAATTTATGATGAATTTTTGAATCTCATTCAGTGTTAATTAGGGATGTTTTTTAACACAAATTGCTTTCCTATTATTACTATTAGTAAAAATTACATCATTTGAGAAATGTCCATTTAAAATTTCATGTCTTGGATTGTGAAATTAGATGAATGTTTATGAAACCAGCAGACCAAACTAGCCGTCTGATAAAATTGAATCATAATTGGACATTGCTATCACTATACGTACATATATAAGTACAGTGTGTACCAGCCTACCATTATTCTGGAATCACTGTCCCTGGTAAAAAGAAAAGTAAAGTAAGTCCCATATATATATATAAGTAAGGTAAGTCCCATATATATATAAAGTAAAGTAAGTCCCATATATATATATATAAAAAGTAAAGTAAGTCCCATATATATATAAAGTAAACTAAGTTCCATATATACATATAAAGTAAACTAAGTCCCATATATATATAAAGTAAGGTAAATCCTATATATATATATATATATATATATATATATATATATATATATATATATATATATATAGTAAAATAAGTCCCATATATATATATATATATATATATATATATATATAAATATATATAAATAAAATAAGTCTCATATATATATCTAAAGTAAATTAAGTCCCATATATATATAAAGTAAAGTAAGTCCCATATATATATAAAGTAAAGTAAGCCCCATACTCAGACTTGAACGTAGGAACAGGAGTAGAGTCCTGAATTTTCTAGGCAAATTAGGCATTATGTGGTAGTTTGCCATTGCTTTTTTGTCGCCTTGACTTTCACCGAGTCCAAATAGACCTAGCTACCAATTTCGCTGCTGGGTCGACAGGAGGGCTTGAAAAGTTTGCTCAGACTGGGAATCAAACTTGGGCCTCCTTGGTGGCAGTCAGACACTCTAGCAACTGAGCTACCGGCACGTCACTGTCCCTGATAAACAAAGTAAATCTCAGACATTACAAGTACAAGGAAAGTCATGGCTCTTTCCTATATAGTATATAGGCTAGTGGGTAAAAGTCTCCATAGACTAAGACGTTTATGGCTTTTGTTTTGTTTTTTCGTTTATAGTAACTTTTATATTTCTTAGGATTTTGTTTTCACTGATGCAATGATTTCTAATTATAGTTATCCCCCTGTATGGCTCTCGGTTTTTTTTAGGTATTTTATTTTCGATAATGAACAGCTGACAAGTAAGATTTTCCATAAAAAACTAATCACAATGATTTTGATTACTGGCACGATCTCGTTAAAGGCATAGGGGTCAGGCTGATTACTAATTATCTCTGTTGCTCACTTTCTTCTATTCGGTGCTAGCATATACATCTGTAACTCACTGTACCTCACTGTACAGTCGCTTCATTCTGATTTATCGAAATGGCATCTACATCTACATCAAAACTCACAAAGCGCAAATGCCTTTCCTTTAAAAAAATCAATGCTGTTGAAATGGAAGTTCTTTGTTGACTTTGTATTCAACGAAATGTCTCATACAATGAGGACCGAGTGTCGGTCCCGATGACCTCGTTGAACCCGACTACCGCTGTATAGTTTTTTAGTAGTAAAAATTAGGTGTTTAGAAAGTGAAGTTCCTTCAAGTCTGTGGACTAGACAGCCGTTCAAACATGTTTTGTAGGGTATAGTGAGAGATAGTGAGTCTAGTTTCTTCTTTACTCGCTGTCACTTTATGTCATCAATATGCTACCATGTTATTATTTATATTATATTTCACATATATTTTATATATATAACTCTGATCTCATCTTGGTTTAAATGAATTCAATTATCTGTGATATGATTTTTGTTCTTTTATCTCTTTCAATATTATTACCAGATTAAATGTTTTAAATTGTAGATGTAAGGGATTAATGATCAGTTTATTATTAAATGTGTATAATTACACTTTTTGACATGTGTCAAAATTTATGAAAATTGTATAAATGTAATCATTAATAACAGTAAAGTTCAGTATTTTATGTCATTTGTGAAACACATCTTTACACACACACATGCTTTATTTTCTTGTGGAATTGTCTTTTCTTTCAGGTTTGGCTTTTTGGGGTTTTCTTTTTTTGGGATGGAGGTGAGGGGGGGGGGGGGGGGGGTTGGGGGGAATGTAAGTACAGGTGTTTTCGTCTTTTTTGAAACACTCCTTGCCCTTCTGTTCTTTATGAAATATCTTAGAGAGCTAATCATATCTTAGAGAACTAATCATATCTTAGAGAGCTAATCATATCTTAGAGAGCTAATCATATTTTAGAGAGCTAATCATATTTTACACAATATGGCTTGGATCTGAGGACATGTATATGTGTGAAGAGGGGGGGGGGGGTTATCGATCTTCTTTAAAATCAAGACGAAGATGTGTAGATCTATGTAGCTTCCCACTTGATAATCTCATATACTAACCTCTTACCTGTAGAATTTGAAAAAACTGTAATATGATTATGTGACTATGTAACCATCATTTTTTTTTAGTTCTTTCCATTCTTTGTTACATAATTAATGTGTATCATTCAACTATAGTTTCTTAGCATGAACATTTCTAGTATTTGTTGTCATGTACTAACTTAACTGTCAAAAAAAGCTAATCAACCCATGACAGCCAAGTTTTCAAGCTTACTGGTACATGCTGTGCTTTGTGCAATCATTTGCTCAAACTGACATTGACAGAAGTTAGCTCCCTAATTTTTTTTTTTAGAAAATGAAATTCTTTTTCCGATCTAGATCTAGAAGTAATGGATGATGGATGATAATGAGAATGTTGAGAATGAAAACTTTCACTTAAGCAGGTTCAAACCCAAAACCTTTTTATCTTCTATTATATTTGACCGCTTAATTCCATTGACTAACTATAAACATCCATCATTTGAGGGAGGGACTCAGTAGTCCAGAGAAAAGGTGTCGGCCATTGCCCAATCATAAATGTCAGGTATGATTTTTTATTTGATTTGATTTACCCACATCCACAGCTAATGATGTCAAGGTTTTTGGTAGGATTTTTAATTTTTGCCCAGACTGCCCTGTGAACAGCCAAGGGATCTTTAACGTGCACAGTGTTGTGATCTGCACATGGGACTTCCTTTTTATTGTCCGTCTCTGATGGACCAGGGGTTGGGGAATTTTGCTTGAGAAAACCTCGCAAAAAAATTTCAACCGTTGGCGGGCTCGAACCCACCTTCTTCTGATTGAGAGGCCTCCTACCCGAAGAAGAGCGAGGGTAATGATATCATGGGTTTATTTCTAAGGTTTTTATTTAAATGAAATTAGCTTTTCCTGAATATTTTATGAAAACTGCTGTTTTATTAAGATCCAAGGTAATAAATATTTCACTGTTATTTTACACCACTAATGGACAGTTCGTTATGTAATCATAAGTTCTGTCATGTAATCATAGCGTCAAGCTTATGCAGTTATTGGCTCATGTTACATAGCACTTTTCCCCGTAAACTTGTTGTCACTCAGATGCTGCTATGTAAAGTGTACCCTGAAACTTTCAACTGGCTGAAACTTTCAACTGGCTGATATAAAATTATATATGATTATAAACATTGTATTTATATATGATAAAATTATAACTACATTGTATTTATATATGATAAAATTATAACTACATTGTATTTATATATGATAAAATTATAACTACATTGTATTTATATATAAAAATTATAAATATATTCAATGATTTATATATGATAAAATTATAACTAAAATATATAATAAAATATATTCAATGACATTGACAAACTTTTTGTCTTCTATTTACCTTGCTAACAGTTAAGTAATAGAAGGGTGTAAGAGAAATAAGTCAATGAATTTGTTGATTTCATTGAAATTTCATGGCGAGGCAATGGGTGCCGACTCAGAGGACGGGTTCGATCCCCATGGTAGCCATGATTTTTTTCTGTCTCTTCCTTGTATGTCTCGTCTTTGGTCCTATGGGACTTTATTGTTATTCAATGTCATTATGCTCTAAGTAGTAGTACATTCTGTCTTTCAAACAACTCATTTTTTTCTGTATGATTTATCATCCTATTTTTCAGCCTTTTTTTTAAACTATGAAAATAAGAAGTATGCTAATGTCCTATGCACAAAAGTAAAATTCATTGTCTGATCTATAGTCTACATTTATCCCTTTGAAAAGATTTCACTCCAACTCCAAGTCGTTTGAAAAAAGATTTCACTCCAACTCCAAGTCGTTTGAAAAAGATTTCACTCCAACTCCAAGTCGTTTTCAACTAAATGGAGAGTACACAGTAGAGCTTCATGTATGCACACCAAAGATTAGTAACATAAGGCAATACCCTGCTCTGCCACAAAGTGGACAAAAAGATAAAGATAAAAATATTAGCTTACCAACTGTACATCATTTATCCCCCCGCAGGCTATTCCATTTATAGTCCTTATTAACTCCCACAGCAGCCTGTTGGGCACTTTTGTGCTGTCACCCTAACAAGATCTTTCTCTACTTCTTAAAGTTGGGTAATCACACATGAATCAAGTGAAGAAAGCAGAGTGAAGTACCTTTCCTAATAGTAGAGTGAAATACCTTTCCTAATAGTAGAGTGAAATCCTAATAGTAGAGTGAAATACCTTTCCTAATAGTAGAGTGAAATACCTTTCCTAATAGTAGAGTGAAATACCTTTCCTAATAGTAGAGTGAAATACCTTTCCTAATAGTAGAGTGAAGTACCTTTCCTAATAGTAGAGTGAAATACCTTTCCTAATAGTAGAGTGAAATACCTTTCCTAATAGTAGAGTGAAGCACCTTTCCTAATACTAATAGTAGAGTGAAATACCTTTCCTAATAGTAGAGTGAAGTACCTTTCCTAATAGTAGAGTGAAATACCTTTCCTAATAGTAGAGTTAAATACCTTTCCTAATAGTAGAGTGAAGTACCTTTCCTAATAGTAGAGTGAAATACCTTTCCTAATAGTAGAGTAAAATACTTTTCTTAATAGTACAGTGAAATACCTTTCCTAATAGTAGAGTGAAATACCTTTCCTAATAGTAGAGTGGCATTCCTTTCCTAATAGTAGAGTGAAATACGTTTCCTAAAAGTAGAGTGAAGTACCTTTCCTAATAGTAGAGTGAAATACCTTTCCTAGTAGTAGATTGAAGTACCTTTCCTAATACTAACAGTAGAGTGAAATACCTTTCCTAATAGTAGAGTGAAGCACCTTTCCTAATAGTAGAGTGAAATACTTTTCCTAATAGTAGAGTGAAGTACCTTTCCTAATAATAGAGTGACATTCCTTTCCTAATAGTAGAGTGAAATACCTTTCCTAATAATAAAATGAAGTACCTTTCCTAATACTAATAATAGAGTGAAAATACCTTTCCTAATAGTAGAGTGAAATGCCTTTCCTAAAGTAGAGTGAAATACCTTTCCTAATAGTAGAGTGAAGTACCTTTCCCAATAGTAGAGTGAAATACCTTTCCTAATAGTAGTGTGAAGTACTTTTCCTAATAGCAGAGTGAAGTGTCTTTCCTAATAGCAGAGTGAAATATCATTTCCTAATAGTAGAGTGAAGTACCTTTCCTATTAGTAGAGTGAAATACCTTTCCTAATAGCAGAGTGAAATACCTTTTCTTATAGTATAGTGAAGTACCTTTCCTATTAGTAGAGTGAAATACCTTTCCTAATAGCAGAGTGAAGTACCTTTCCTAATAGCAGAGTGAAATACCTTTCCTATTAGTAGAGAGAAGTACCTTTCCTAATAGTAGAGTGAAGCATCTTTCCTAATAGTAGAGTGAAATACCTTTCCTAGTAGTAGAGTGAAATAGCTTTCCTAATAACAGAGTGAAATACCTTTCCTAATAGTAGAGTGAAATACTCTTCCTAATAGTAGAGTGAAATACCTTTCCTAATAGTAGAGTGAAATACCTTTCCTAATAACAAAGTGAAATACCTTTCCTAATAGTAGAGTGAAATACATTTCCTAATAGTAGAGTGAAATACCTTTTCCTAATAACAGAGTGAAATACCTTTCCTAATAGTAGAGTGAAATACTTTTCCTGATAGTAGAGTGAAATAACAATCCTAATAGTAAAGTGAAGTACCTTTCCTAATAGTAGAGTGAAATACCTTTCCTAATAGTAGAGTGAAGTACCTTTCGTAATACTAATAGTAGAGTGAAATACCTTTCCTAATAGTAGAGTGAAATACCTTTCCTAATATTAATAGTAGAGTGAAATACCTTTCCTAATACTAATAGTAGAGTGAAATACCTTTCCTTATAGTAGAGTGAAATACCTTTCCTAATAGTAGAGTGAAGTACCTTTCCTAATAGTAGAGTGAAATACTTTTCCTAATAGTAGAGTGAAGTACCTTTCCTAATAATAGAGTGACATTCCTTTCCTAATAGTAGAGTGAAATACCTTTCCTAATAGTAGAGAGAAATACCTTTCCTAATACTAATAGTAGAGTGAAATACCTTTCCTTATAGTAGAGTGAAATACTTTTCCTAATAGTAGAGTGAAGTACCTTTCCTAATAGTAGAGTGAAATACCTTTCCTAATAGTAGAGTGAAATACCTTTCCTAATACTAATAGTAGAGTGAAATACCTTTCCTAATAGTAGAGTGAAATACTTTTCCTAATAGTAGAGTGAAGTACCTTTCCTAATAGTAGAGTGATATACCTTTCCTAATAGTAGAGTGAAGTACCTTTCCTAATAGTAGAGTGAAATACCTTTCCTAATAGTAGAGTGAAGTACCTTTCCTAATAGCAGAGTGAAATACCTTTACTAATAGTAAAGTGAAGTACCTTTCTAATAGCAGAGTGAAATACCTTTACTTATAGTAGAGTAAAGTACCTTTCCTAATAGCAGAGTGAAATGCCTTTCCTAATAGTAGAGTGAAGTACCTTTCCTAATAGCAGAGTGAAATACCTTTACTAATAGTAGAGTGAAATACCTTTCCAAATAGTAGAGTGAAGTACCTTTCCTAATAGTAGAGTGAAATACCTTTCCTTATAGTAGAGTGAAATACCTTTCCAAATAGTAGAGTGAAATACCTTTCCTTATAGTAGAGTGAAATACCTTTCCAAATAGTAGAGTGAAGTACCTTTCCTAATAGTAGAGTGAAATACCTTTCCTAATAGTAGAGTGAAATACCTTTCATAATAGTAGAGTGAAATACCTTTCCTTATAGTAGAGTGAAATACCTTTCCTTATAGTAGAGTGAAATACCTTTCCTTAAAGTAGAGTGAAGTACCTTTCCTAATAGTAGAGTGAAATACCATTCCTAGTAGTAGAGTGAAATACCTTTCCTAATAGTAGAGTGAAATACCTTTCCTAATAGTAGAGTGAAATACCTTTCCTAATAGTAGAGTGAAATACCTTTCATAATAGTAGAGTGAAATACCTTTCCTAATAGTAGAGTGAAATACCTTTCCTAGTAGTAGAGTGAAATACCTTTCCTAGCAGTAGAGTGAAATACCTTTCATAATAGTAGAGTGAAATACCTTTCATAATAATAGAGTGAAGTACCTTTCCTTATAGTAGAGTGAAATACCTTTCATAATAGTAGAGTGAAATACCTTTGAAGCACCTTTCCTACAACGTGAAAAAGCACCTGGACGAGCCATGGGTTTTGAACCAGCGTCATCGTTATAACAAAACTCACAACCCTACAGTTTCGCTACGCATTAACCAGGCACTCAGTCACACCTAAGCCAAGAGAGGAACACAGAAGTTTGTTCGTTTAAATTGAAATTTACCCTGTCCACCATTGTGGTGATCTCAGGGTGAATCAAGAGGAAACAGCAAGAATAAAGAGAATTGAACGAGTAAAAAGAAAAAAGTAGGACCTACCAGCAGCACCCGCCAACCACCCGTGAACACAGAAAAAGGATACAAATACAAACAAGCTTCATCTCTATTGAAGGTCAAATCCTTTGCAGTTGTTCTTCATATCTGGCAACAATTTTAGGTTCAAATAAGTGTAAGTGTGGGGATCCGCATGGAATCTATCATGAATGGGGAGATTTTTTTAGGGCAATCTAACAGTTTACCAAACAGAACGTTAATCAGACATGAACTATATTCAGACATTGCAACTGAAACAAGTAATGGTAGTTTAACTAAAAAATGGGTAAAAGAAGAAATAGATCATCTTGAAAAAGCAACATGGTTTATTACATAAATCAAAAACTGGTAATAGTAATATATAATAGAAAAAATAATATAAAGGAAAGATTGTTAGACAAAAATATAAAAAGCTATCATAATAAGAATAATGACTTTTAAAAAATCAATTATTAGTAAATGCTCACAAAAGGTTAGCAAAGTAAATACCACTGTTACATGTACAATTTAAATGCATGATGAATATTCATATAATATATACTGTATATATATATAATAACAAAACTGAGCATGAATTAGATCTATTATAACTTTCATCACCACTTTGATTGTATCTGTGAAAATTTTACTATCATTAACTATTATAAAAAGAAAATAAACTGCAGTTTCCATTCAGTTGATGTAATGATCCTCAACATTCTTAAGGAGAAATAAAACAATCTGTTGATCTTTGAGAAATTTCATCTTTGATCAAAGCAACAAAATTAAATCACTAAAAGCCAAATTAAGTTATCTAGAACAGCCCACTTGTTAAATAACACTTTACACTACATTAAAAACAGTTTAATTTCACTTTCAGGGATCAATGAACAGATGGAGGTGACAATTATCATCATAGAGACGAAACCAGCGACAATCAAAATGATACAAATAAAATCCTTCACATAACACTGCATTCTATGTCATAGTGGGGCTTTTTTTAGTTTTCAACTTCTAGGCCTCACTCTTCAACTTATAGAATTATTAAATAAATTAATTTATATGTTTAATCTATAATATTACAAACACAATAATTTACTTTACACACGCAAAAAAAAAGACAAATCAAAAAGTACAAAAATAGCAGACAAATTCAAAAAAGTACACAAACAGCAGACGAAAACAAAAAGTACAAAAATGGCAGACAAAAACCAAAAGTAGAAACATTGCAAACTCAGGGTAGTCACTTTTCAGTGAAGATTCCTGCCAGTGCCAATAACATGCACATTTGAAGGTGAACACAGTGGCAATGTGAACCTTGGATTTCACTTACCTATTCCGTCGTTCATGCTAGTGCTAGCTATAGTATAAGACAGCATCAAATGAGACACAAGCAGCACCCCAGTTAATAAAGCGCCATGAGTGGTTTACAATGATGAGGCTGTTGGGTGATGGGCGCGTATGATATGGGTAAGTATCAATTCAACTTATATATATACAGACACACGTATATATGGCTTATTGCACAAAAATTGGAATTCTCAATTAATCGTAAATGTGTCAACGCTTCTCTTTATGTTTTTCATGCATTATAGTATAGAACTCGAGTGTAATAGTAGTAATACTAATAGTTGTAATACTTCAGCAATTACTTGTTGCTGGTCTCCTTTTGGTCTTTATCATAAAAATCAGCTGTACAGAGATTGATTTCCTCTTTGGGAGTACGATTGTCTTCTTTTTTGTTTGTGATTTTCTGGGGGGAGGAGGGGGTTGCATTCTTTCTTTCTTAGAGGGATGTGGAAATGGGAAAAGGCTGGGGCGGGGTGGGGGGTTGTAGGTTTTATAGAAGATGGGTTGTGTTCACCAACAGGTCTTGAGATACATTGTATTCTTCAATGTTGGCATTCAGTGATTTCATTTTAGCCAAAAAGATCTTGTTTCTACACACTTTTGTAAGACTTCAATATCACACTTGAGGACAGAGGGGGAGTAAGAGTATTGTTTTGAAGTAAAAACTTTGCACCTCAGTCAACATTTTTCTTCTTAACAGTTGATGAACTCAGTTCATGCGCATTTCTGTCAGTGTGTTTGAAAGGAACGTTCACGTAAGCCAATTAATTCTCATTATAAAACAGGAATACCAAATTGATTATGGCCGTTTCATCATAATAATCACATTATAGGAAACATCAAATACCAAGTTAAGATATTTTGGTAACAAAAACAACATTTGCATTAAATGTAAAAGAAAATTTGTTTTACCACATTTCATGTCACAACCTAAACGGGTAATCAAAATCATTAATTTAAAAAAACACTAGTCAGTCTAAAGTCTAACTTTGAACACAGCTTTCACTTTCAGTAACCATTAGCTGGAATTTCTAATAGTACCAAATTGTCTGCTGTGCACATACGTATTTTGTCCTCATTTTCTTCCATTAGGCTAAAAAGCATCAAGTGCCAACACATAAGTATGGCCCAATAGTACTAAGTAACAGGGATACCAATAATATTATACTATTAGTTAATACTATGGATCAACGTGAAACAAAAGCCCAGCCACTACAATACAATTTCCTGAAACAGAAATCAGTTTTTCTCTCAGTATAAATTAATTCTTTCAGTATTCATCACAAATGGAACAATGTAAAATTTCAAAATAGAAGAACTTGCATTGACACAAGAGCAAAAAGCTAGAAATGCTATGATGCCAAGAGTACAACATTTTGATTTAAAAAGAGTATGGTTGCTTAGGCTAAGTGCGATGAGAGAATGCAACGATTGGCCAAAGGTGTGACAATGCCATGGCAAGCAAGAAAATTTGAGACTTAATACACTTTAAGGTCAAGGTCAACGGTGACTATCTAGTTTCAGACAAGAGGAATGTCACTCTTGAAAATTTCCAATCTCCTCTTTGATCCATTGAAATGTTGGTGCATTATATAAAAAGAATGCCATTTTCCTTTTTTGGCCAAATGTAATTTTCCATGGCAAGAGAAGGGGGTGCATTTACATAGTTCTAATCAAAGCCATGGGAACAAGCTCCCATGCACAGTATGCACAATATACTTGTACAGTACACTAAAGTGCCATCAGCCAGACCATAACACAGGTTGTGAGTAAAAGCCGTGTTTGCAAATAATGTAAACAATTTCTCTCTTCCTTTTTGGCTTGCAGGCAAAATCGTGTTTGCGCTGTCAGTTTTTTTATCATGTTTGTTGCATTTAGATCAAATGTATTAGAATTTTTAAATTATGAGCATCTTTTTCATTGGTTTTCATCTTGTGTTTGTGAACATAGTCCAGGTTATGCCTCTGAACTTGTTTCAGCTCTCGGGTTAGTGAAAACATTTACCTGAAAAGTGAGTCCCCCCCCCCCCCCCCCCCCCCAAAAAAATGCTTTTTCTTAAAACTTACTTTCTTAAAATATAAATATAAAACTCAAATCTCCAATAAGCTTCATTGCACTTGTCTGAAATTTGTTGCAAGACAAATAAGAGTCTGGTCATTGTACAACTTTTGTCAAAAGCACTTTACTATAAGTAACTCTTTTGATTTATTCATATTGGTAAAAATATTTAGATTTCATTGCCGACCTTGACCTTGAAATGTAAATGTCAGATCTACTTTCATCTTTTTTCTATTTTTCAAAAAGCGCATCAATACACATTAAGCTAAGAGTCATCAAATAAAATATCAATGGTAAAAACATTTTCTTTTGTAAATACAAGTCCTACAACAGCCATGGGCAAAACTTAATGTGGTCTTTATCGTACATTATAAGCCATGAAAGATTTCTAGTAAAAGTTAAAAAACAGGGTACTAATAAACAACAAAGAGACAAAGATGAACACACTTGTAGTCCAGAACCTTAGACAAATGCCAGAACCTTAGACAAATGCTGACTCAAGAGACATTCTTCATTTACCCTCTGCATACTTATCCTTGCACTGTAAATCAAACCTCTGAACTCTCAGGAAAAAAAAAATTGTAATATAAGAAGAAAAGCCTATTGGCCCGTCACATCAACACCTATTGTAAGATATTCACTCATTTTGAGTCAAACCAGAAGAGCAAAGTTAAATATAGTTCCCAAAAGGAAAACATGTGAAGAAAGAATTAATTTAACCCAACAAGAAAACTCAAGCATTCTTTCTTGTCACATAATCAGATCCTACTGTTAAATTGAACTTCTCCATCTAGGTATGTATAATTAAAGCAAATCATCTCTCTCCGTCAACAAAAACTTTTAGGGTTTATTTGTAGGGGAGGAGAGGGGAGGAGAGGGAGGGGAGAGGGGGAGTTTGGGGTTGGAAATGAGGACATGCGGGTTACAATTTATAGAAGTAGAAGGGGTATTTCGTCTTTTTTTTTTTTATCAAGAGAAGAGGGTTCTCTTTTTCAATTTTCTTCTTTCTTTTTTTTTTTTACAGTTTCACAATAGTGATTTGACAAATCAAAACCATGTTTTAAAAGGAGACAAATTGGAAAATCCTTGCAGAAGAAAACAAAAAACATCAAAAACAAACCTTCAAGGCTTTTACAGAAAGAAACGTTATCTGAGTTTGAGCGAAAAACAAGAAAGATGAAGAGAAGAAAAGGGAGGAAAGATTTAAACTCGACTGAAATACTGCTTTACAAAAAAGTTGCGTTGTATGAAGAAACCCCGGCAACATTGAGATAAACTGTAGCGTCAACAAAAGTGACAAAGACGATGGCAAAAATGCGGCTGTCACAAAAACATTTCAAAGGGTGATGGAAGACAAGCATAGACTATACAGGAGCAGAATCTGACATTGACATAGACACAATAAAACCAAATAAATAGTAGAGCTGACTACGTTCAACATTATTTCCATCAAGCACAGTGGATAACAACATTCTGACACATTGAAAAGAAAGATATAAAACAAATCAATTGACAAAAGGTAACTTTCCTCTGTAGTTTCAACACCACTACATAATATCATACATATCAAAGTAGAAAATCATTTCCTTCTGGACAAGATGCGGTTGGAGTATTGCATAAAGCTTCACATTCATACAATGTATCAAAGTATCATTAGATGTGCATCACATGCTGATTTAAATAAGTACATGTCAGCATTTGAACTTCTTTGAATGAACAATGTCACTGCTGACACAGCAGACACGATACCACAAAGCCATAGAAAAATTTAACCTTTGTTAAAACATTCTCGCTTCGATCTTGCCCAGTTTCAACTTGCTGCCAAAATGAAAGTACTGTGCTACATTTTGTCTACCAGTTTCAACTTGCTGTCAAAATGAAAGCACTGTGCTACGTTTTGTCTACCAGTTTCAACTTGCTGTCAAAATGAAAGCACTGTGCTACATTTTGCCTACCAGTTTCAACTTTCTGCCAAAATGAAAGCACTGTGCCTCGTGCCAAATTTGCCTTCATCTATAAACCAGCTTGTCAAGCAGCAGGCTCTATTCACTCATACCTGCACAGGCAAAATAAATCGTTGATGCTTGTTCCTTAAGCTGGTGTAAGGTGTTGCTTTATGTGGTTCTACTCTATACTATAGTCAAACACTCAAACATCTCCCTGTAGCTGTTAGCATGGAGACACTTCAAGTACAAGCAAAACTACGTCAAAATCACAAGAGTAATAATAATTTTCAGATGGTCAGTCCCTCAATACGATTTCAGTAAAAATATCTTACACAAAAACCATGAATCCCTGATTGTCTACATTTCATACGTAGGCAGATTTATCATCATTCAATCCTGTGGGTTGCCATCCATACAAAATAATTAATTTCTCTTTATTATTAAAAAGTGTTCTAAATATCTCCTTCTCTCATGAAAATTTAACAATTATTAACATTCTTAAAATTTTTCATTATTTTGCCCAGCAATCTGACGTAAAAAAATATACTAACATGTTTTGCAAGTAGCTTCCCTTTAACATCACTAAAATAAAAAGGGCTGAACTGTTATTGTACGGCTTTAAGAAGGAATTTGTTAGAATGGGCTTCTCAAGTATCCAATCCCGTTATCTTATAAAGAAAATTATAATTTGAATAGATACACATTGCTCTATCTAAAGAGTAATTCATCATAAAGCAATCTAAAAAAAAGAATTTATGGTTCTCCTAAAAGCTAGATGGAGCAAAATGACTTGACTTGACCGTAATCAAGAGTATCAAATCTACAATTTGTCGGCTCAGATTCATATTGTCCTCACCACACACAAACTCATTCTAAGAAAAAAAAGGTTACTAATAACTAAAGGTCTCAGCTAGAAAGAAAATCTATAGTAAGAAAAAGTGCCATTTCCAAAGCCAAGAGTGCCAAAGACAATGGTTTTTGACATTTTTCTCTAAATGACGTAATTGTGACTTAGGCACACTTTTGAGATGACCCCTTCAATTGTCAACTGTGAATCTGATAATGATTTAAACTCCAAAATAGTCAAAATTCGGACAATATCATTCTGAACTGACAAACTATGAAAGAATGTTGCAACATAAAAGAGCTTGTGGCTTAATTCCTTTGACAATCTAGGCCCCCAGATAATGCTGTCTTTCTTTTACAAAAACATGGATTCATCATTACAAATAACCCTAAATTTGAAAGCCCTCAGAAACATTTCACAGAAACAGTACTGAGTACAAATGACAAGTTTAAACCATTGCTCAATTTTGCTTTCACATTCCTTTCATAAATATTTGTATTGGAAATTCAGGCAACGCAATCATCGAATATATAAGAAAACTTCACAATAATAATAATAAATAGCAAAAGCTTATCCAGGCTTGTCTGCCAGTACGTGAATAAATGGAGAGAAAAATGCCTACTACACAGACTGAATCCTCTTTCAAATTCCTTGACAACCTGTCACCACAAACATTAAAGCTGACATCAAGAGCACCAATCAATTGAATTAAAGATGATCAGAGTTCATATTGTACAAGATTGCTGTCCCTGACAAAGCTACCTTCCATACCAATGGCTTTGTTCTCTTTCAAAATAGAGTGATGTCAGTCAGTTTCAATGAAGGATCACAAATTTTAACGACTTGGTTAACAGCCTGAATGTGGTCACATTAAAAGGGCACAGAATAGAGATATGGCAAAATGATTCCCAACTTAAAACCCCATCACTCATTTCAGATGGAACGGCTTTGAATGTTTATTTTTTCCTACAGATTCATTATTTGCAAGGGTCTTGAGAACAAATTCCACATTCCTCAACTTTGATGAAATGGCTCTATAAACTACCATGGGATCTTTAAGGGAGAGGACGGGTCCTGAACATGTTTTTCATTATTATTTGATATAGACAATTTTAACCACTACCATTGTACTCGACATGTCTAAATTAGCTGAATTTTAAACAAATATTTTTGTTCTCATATTACGGTTGCCATGGGATTTTCATAGCAAAAATACCTACAACTTCATTTCAAAAGACTTGTTCAGTTATGAACAAACTTGGCTATAACTTAGCATAAACGTTATTCAGTTCAATATCTAGCCGCAACAGTAGCTTTTTTTAACAAAATGAACAGCTTTTATTTCATGAATTTTTTGAAAATGCATTTAGCAACCTTTCCAATTTCTGGCAAATTTAATCACAAAAAAATCCCTTTTGCAAAATTTTGAAGAAGTATCAAAAATTGCCACTGGGTGGAACTTTGTTTTGCGTTATAGATGTTATACACCAAATTTGGGGGCAATCGGACAATAAATAAAAAAGTAGATTGCATATCACTGTCAAAAAGTAACATTTGGAGAAAATCGCATTTTTAACAATGTTTTCCATTATTTGAATGTTTTTTTCGCATATTAACCTATACTATAAAAGGCTATTATAATATTTTGAAACACCATTCAATCTTGAGAGGCTATCAAATACTTCGTGTCCACCATATTTCAACTGCTCCAGATCCGTTATACTCATGTCGGGATGGCATTTTTCTTATAACAGGTGTGCGGAATGCTTCCATAATATTCGGCCGCTCTTGGCTAATACTGACAATAATTCTTCAAAATCACATGTTTTGGGTAGAGTACTTTGAGGTGATTAAAATGAGTATCAACTTGTATTACTTTAGACAACATCTCCTGTTGAAGGTTACTGGTATTATTTCTAAAAAAATCATATAAAATGAAAGAACCGACACTGAGCCTTTGTTATGGTATCAATGTGAAGGGAATTAACTGCTCCATCCAATGAGATTTGTCCGATCTGGGGTAGAAATGCCTTCCTCGGGACCCCCCTCCCCCTTAATGAGTGTCATTTGTATCAAAAAACCTCAGAGTTTTTCATCTTCTCCCACTAGATGAGGTGTCAGTTAAAGCAATCTAAACCCTCAGAGATCACTTGAAATGTAAAACTAAATTTCGAATTATCACTCCACATACGTGCAATAATTCAGACATAAAGCCACTGGTTAGCAAGGCCAGCATCATGTCTTGTGATCACAAAAGATGTCAATGTCAAGTCTGAATAGCACATATGAAAACTAATATCAGTCCAGTAGATGAAAACGGCCAAAGAAAATGACAAGACAGGAGTGGAAAATTTTACTTAATCAGCTCACAGGAGAATCTCCTGCCCAACCCAAAGTTTTGCAGTCTTGTCTTGTACTTTTGCTTTAGCCCCCCAACTTATTTTTCTGTTCTTCTTGATTGCATTCTGCATAATCTTTCTAATTTTCATCTGTTGAATACTACAGGTAATGAGAAATGATATGAACAATACACAACTTAACCAGTTTGAAATCTGTCCTCCAAAGAACAAAATCAACAAAACATCTAAGAAAGCCAACTAAAACTCAATAATACAGAAATATGAATGGCCGATAAAAGTTATCTAAAAAGTATTATTTAAGGTAATATCACAATTCAATAAGTAGCAGATCAAAAGATGATAGGAGTCAAGAACCGGACAAAATAAAACAGAAAATTCCATATCAATGCGATTTGTGATTCAATTCAATCTACATTTTAAGTCCAATGGAGTGTGGGTTGTGAAGCTCTCCTCTGCCTGAAACATCCTATTATGTGAATGTACGATTTTCTTTCACCTTAGAAGAACATACAAGGAGAGACCATTATGCCACAAATATAAATTTCTCTCAACATTCTGGGCTTGTTTTTGTAAACTGCTGTTAAACGAACTATTTTTAGAGGTGACACCGAAAACAAATGTACAATGGCATCTTCTAAAGTAGGACCCCAGATGTAAAGAGGGAATAAAAAAGTTTGTTATAAAACAACAATATATCATTAATATCAAAAAGGATGTAAAAAATTCAGATTCAAAATTACCTCAACATTCAAGAATTCAAATTTACATGATTATGCCATCGATGGCCGAGTGGTTAGGCTGCCAGACTTGGGATCATTAGGTTCCAGGTTTGAATTCTAGCAAAGCTAGGTCCGACATTGCGTTCCTTGGGAAAGATACTTAATATGCAGTTTCTTCTCCCCTCGATTCAGGTGCAAATGGGTACAAACGCTAGCTTAGGAGCAAAAACATGCGTCCAGACCACTGTCCTGTCCAGGGTTATTACCACCTGTTCCACTTCACGCTATGGGATAAGCTCAACGGCTCTACCGGCCACAAGGGGCTTTGAAGGAACTTTACTTCTATAATAATCAAAAAAGCCTATTTGAAGCAAACGATTTCTTTCTCTGCCCTTTAGAAAAGTTAGATACTCAAGTACCTTCCATGTTTTCGCTTCAATTTTTCTAGAAAAGCTTCAGACATGAAAATATTACATGTTGAAAATTGAACAATGAGATAAATATATAAAAAATATCATTATGTTACCCCAGAATGAGTGTGGTGTACAAACATACCAAGTTAATAGGTATTAAAGAGGTCTATCACATCAGTATAACTCTCATGAACATGAGCCTATGTATAAATGTGTATAATGTACATGTACCGATGTATAACCATATAATCATAATAATACAAGTGATCACGTTCATTTGCATATGTTATCATGGATCAATGATAACAAGTCAAGAAGTATATATAATATATATATATGTATGGTATAATCACAATCACTTTTCAAAGTGTAACAAGCATTTTTTTTTCAATAACATCCGTTAAGAGATATAAAGAGATAAATAGACAGAAGACGTTCTTACACTGACAGACATAAAATTCATAACAATGCCAAATGGGCAGTAAGTACTGGCGGCCCAAACACAAAAATAACAACAATAGATAAGAATGCTTCCATTTTGATTTGATGTCGGACTCAGATGGGAGATTTTCAGATATGAGGAAAATATTGAGTATTTTAGTATTCAAGCGTAAGGATTATTTATAAATGTCTACACAATGTGGTGATTATGTTTAAACATATAACCATGTTTAGTGAGTGATTGTATATGTGTGTACACATGATTGAAATCATGGATCAATGTCAAACAAAGAGATGGCTATAAATATGCTTCGGTTTTCTTTTCTATGTTCTTTGACATAGAAGAAATTTGAGGCTGACAATCCAACAAAATTATCTTTATCTTTTAACGTCTTTAAACTTCACATAAGGATCACAGACAACACAAGAGCCTACAAAATTTATCGGTAAGTACAAAACAAACTGGGGTGTCAAATAGTATTGCACTTTGTATTTTCCTTACATTATTTACACAGTGGTTTATCCCCTGAAAGAAACAAAGATTTTACATAGAGCGTATGATAGCACAACAGATACCATTTAAATGAGATTTACAGATCAAACAAATAATTTGCAGACATATGAAAAATTAGAACAATTAACTAAAAAAAAAACAACAGGGGTATCTGGTTTAAAGGAAGGGAAGAAATCCAATTTAATTTTGGGTAAACTCAACCCAAGTCTTGAAAACCAATAATAAAAACACAGGAGCAATGAAACTCTTTGATGTTTTGAACTTGAACACATGTCTTGGTGAGAGATTGCAACTCCTTTCTTGTCATGGCAACCATAAATGAGATAATGTCAAGAAATTTGACAAATTTGACAAATGAACAGAAAACATTTTTACATAAAGAAAAAAACAAACCCTTAAAAACTTAAAGTTACACACAGCTAATTATCTGCATTTGCTTTCTACAATTCATTAGAAAAACAGGGCATAAGCAACATGACTTTAAAACAAGGAACACCTTCAAATAAGTAGATATGAACAGGTATAATTCAGTTGTCACCTCAGTTGATATATGAAAAAGGAAAGAATAAACAAACTGTAACTGCACCAGAAAAATGATCTTTAAAAAAAAAAAAAAAAAGATCCAACAACAAGAGAAGTCAGTCTAAAACTGAAATACACACTTACTTCTTTTAAATTAACATCTTTTGGAGGATTCTTTGGCCAAACATTATTTCATGTTTTAAAATAAGTAGACCAAAACAATAAAGTCAAGAGATTACTAAATTGACTGAAAAATAATATTTGTTAAGTTCCCTACAGTGTTTAAAAGTTATTATCAAATGGAGAATAAGAAATTGTCATGAACATATGTGTCTGGTAAAATATCAGAGCAGCCATCAGTCTTGTAGTATGCTCCTTGCACCCACAAGTGAGAATGTAAAATAACCATACCGAATTGAAAATGTCACCTTTGCAGTTTGATTTGCTGGTTTGCCAGAAATGTTGGTTCAACAGAAGATAGTTTGGCTGATTAATTGAAAATGTCGCCTTTGCAGTTTGATTTGCTGGTTTGCCAGAAATGTTGGATCAACAGAAGATAGTTTGGCTGATGAATTGAAAATGTCGCCTTTGCAGTTTGATTTGCTGGTTTGCCAGAAATGTTGGATCAACAGAAGATAGTTTGGCTGATTAATTGAAAATGTCGCCTTTGCAGTTTGATTTGCTGGTTTGCCAGATATGTTGGATCAACAGAAGATAGTTTGGCTGATTAATTGAAAAGGTCACCTTTGCAGTTTGATTTACTGGTTTGCCAGAAATGTTGGATCAACAGAAGATAGTTTGGCTGATTAATTGAAAATGTCACCTTTGCAGTTTGATTTACTGGTTTGCCAGAAATGTTGGATCAACAGAAGATAGTTTGGCTGATAAAAATGAATGGATGCAAAAGATGAGGGTCTGAAGATCTGAGCACTCTATAATCTGAAAAAGACATAAATAAATAAACAGTAAAGAATAAATAATTAAATAAATAAGTAAACAAATAAATAAAACAATTCTCAGGGATGGAGACAAGCCCTGAAAAAAAGCCCTGAACTTTATCGCCCCTTAAAAAATTCAAAATAATATTATGCAAGGGCATTACATAAAGAAAAGGGCCGCAATATAAATAAAAACTCAATGCTATCAGATATGCCTACTGTTGAGAACCAACATTCTCGAGGGATTTTTTTCTCCATTCTGTGCACATTAAAGATCCCTTGGCTGTTTACATGGCAATCAGGGCAAATTAAAAAAATTCTACCAAAACTCATGAGATCACCTGAGTTGTAACGTGCGTAAATCAATTCAAACAAAGAGAGATCTGTATCATTTCGTCAAGAGCCCTGTAGTAGTACATTGCTGGACTGGCAAGACAGGGTTTTGGAGTTGAGTCCTGTATGGTAACTACCTATATATATCTACGGTTTATTTTTCAAAGGTATATTAAGCCAGTATAGTTTTGCAGATTATTCACCCTCTGATTCTATAAAACGTGAGTGAAAATTTCACAAGTGCCATGTGCACGTTTTGCAAGTTGCAGATCCCATATCAGTTACTAAAAAGGTGTACCCCCTCCCTCCCCCTGATAGGCTCTAGTCAAATACTCATACACAAAACAAAATAAACAACCCAAAAACAGACAAAAACAAGTGAATCATCTCTTCTTTTCATTTATCTTTATTTCTTTATATTCAAAGCCCCCTCTTCTCATCAGACATACTTCAATCTCTTTTATCGCAGCCACTAATTTTCCGTAATGTTTGTTCATGTCTTCTTACTCACTTTCTTCCATAGCTCTTTACTCTGTAGTCACTTTACTTCCCTCCAGAACATTTTACTACAACTACAATATTCCCTAATTGTTCTCTTCAAACCCTTGTGCCCCCCCCCTCCCTCTCTTTTCTCAAGGATCGCTACCTATAATGCAAAACTAATGCCTGACACTCTTGGAATGAAAAAATCCTAATCCAAGTTAAAAAATAGTATTTTTAAACAATCTCAAAATGTATGAGTTATCTCCTTTATGGGCGTGATTGGTAAAGGGCGTGGATGTCAGTTGGACTTCGTTTTTATTGAATTTTACCCCCTCTAACACATACATTGATCTCAGGTGGGAGAAAACAGCAAGATTAAAGATAAATAAAAGAGGAAAAGGAAATAAGAAGAACCTACCAGTAGAACCCGCTATCCACCCACTTTGGACTTGAGTCTCGGATATTAAAAAGTATACACTTAAATCAAAGCAGCTTCACTACATTAGTCCAAGTCCAGCCCAAAACTTTCTACCAAGTGCATGTGACTAGCCCTCAAATAATAACATGCTTGACCTTGAAACAAAAATCGATACTCATGTAGTATTGTAGCCCACTAGTAGTATTGTATGTAGCCAACATATAATATTAACACAATACTACAGGTGTCTGAGTTGGTTAGGATACTGTATAGTAATATTGTATTGTAGTGCTGTGTAGTAATATTGTATTGTAGACTGTGTGAGCAGTGTCTATGTGTGTGTCTGTGTGTGTGACAGAGAGAGAGGAGAGAGAGAGAGAGAGAGAGAGAGAGAGAGAGAGAGAGAGAGAGAGAGAGAGAGAGAGAGAGAGAGAGAGAGAGAGAGAGAGAGAGAGAGAGAGAGAGAGAGAGAGAGAGAGAGAGAGAGAGAGAGAGAGAGAGAGAGAGAGAGAGAGAGAGAGAGAGAGAGAGAGAGAGAGAGAGAGAGAGTTCTTATAAGCACATAGCAGACTTGCCTGGCCTGCATGGGCTTTTTTTAACCCACTTGAAAAAGGCAAGACCAATGGTAAAATAGTAAAATAGTAAATGAGGCATAATTATGTTTTCTCCGGTGGTGCTTGTGTGTGTATAAAATGAGACACAAAGTTAGAAGGTACTCCGATATGCCAAAAACTCACGGAAATCCAGGAAAACCCTTAGTATTGTGTTAATATTAAATGTGAGCTGCATACAATACTACCAGTGGGCTACAATACTACATCCCTGGATTAATCATTTACCAGCCAATGAAATTGAAGTAAATGTTTCGGTATTTGTCCCATACGGGATCCAACAATGGCTGATGGCTATTCAGCCAATGAAATTAGGATAGGCCTGCGAGCAACAGGTAAGAGGTCGATCCGGTGGAAACAGTGTCGGCTCAGGCTTTGCCTGCGAGAACCACCGGTGACGCGTCATTTTTCACTGAAACATCGACTCCCTTGTGGCCATTTAACAAATCTCGGAAGTCTCATCTGAAAATATTTTAAAATCTCGGAAGCCTCATCTGAAAATATTTTTAAATCTCGGAAGCCTCATCTGAAAATATTTTTAAATCTCGGAAGCCTCATCTGAAAATATTTTAAAATCTCGGAAGCCTCATCTGAAAATATTTTTAAATCTCGGAAGCCTCATCTGAAAATATTTTAAAATCTTGGAAGCCTCATCTGAAAATCCCGGATGTCCTTTCGACATGTCAAAAAACCCGGAAATCCGTGAAAAAAACAGAAAACCCCCATCCCTGATTCTTCAATATTAAGAAAATACATAAACAAAATTACGACATTTTCTTTGATCTTAAAAAATATTTTTTAATTTTGAAGAGTTAAACTGCAAGTAAAGAAAAGAAACTATTTATAAGAGCAGAGAGAATATTTACCTGTTTTTCTAACTGTTTTGTTTCATCATTGAGAAAATTGAGTGTAAGCTTGTCCACACCATCATCTGAGGAACTCTTCAACTGGGCAAACCGATATGTCCACAGAATACTCTGTGAATTCAGATGAAAAGGAAAGAAAGAAAAAGAGAAAATTAAGTACTAAAATACCTTAGAAGCTTGATAAAAAGAAAGCGTTTAGAATTCAGTGGAGGATTAAAAAGCATTAAAAGAGCAAATGAGGCTGGGCAAATGTGGAACATGAAGTCTACAATCTAAGTATAAAAATATTGATCTCCAAGCACTTACCTTTGTCTGGTAATCATAGAGAGAAAAGCCTTGTTCTAAGTCTAAGATTAGTCCAGACAAGTGATCCTGCCATTTGCAGCCAAACGTTTTGCTGATGAGTCGCTTGACCGCTTGATTGCTAGTTTTGTGCCAAGCCTTCTCAAAATTCAATACATCCTCTCGACTTTCCATACTCAAGCAAATTTCTTGGCGACAGCCTGAGCGGACAATGCAGCAGTTTTGGCGGTTGTCTGTCAGCTCTTTGTCCTACGCAAAACATTGGGGAAAACAAAACTTCTTAATGACTGACAAAACTCTGCCTATGGCACATAGCATAAGTAAAGCAACACTAGACATCCATGCAAATTCTGTATAGCAGATGATTCAAAGATCTTTTAACTATACAGTAGAAGCCAATGACACGATGATCATTATGCTTCTAGAACGTTTGGAGCGAAAACACCCTATACTGATAAAATCTCTCTATTCAAAAGAATTAGCAATATGGTTTCATTGAAAACTTTGATTATTGAGCTAGGTGCAACTATCAAGTCTTGTATGACAATAATAATAGTATAGTGAGAAGAAGAAGAAAAAGGAGAAGAAGACTAAGAAGAAGAAGGAGAAAGAGAACAAGAAGAAGAAAGACAAGAAGAAGAAGAAGAGGAAGAAGAAAAAAAAAAGCGAACAAGAAAAAGAAAAACAAGAAGAAGAAGAAGAAAAAAAAAGAAATAGAACAAGAAGAAAAAGAAGAAATAGAACAAGAAGAAGAAGAAAGACAAGAAGAAGAACAAAAAGAAAAAAGCATAGCTACACAACAATAAAAGGGCTGCTATGGGGAATTTTGTTGTGTGAAAAACAGTAAATTTAGGAAAATGACTTACAGTGAGTAACTTCAGCATACATTCATAAACCTTGAATTTAATTTCACATTTCGACCAATCACTTGCATGCATCTGAAATAACAAAAAGAGAAAAGGTTAACCTGTTGATTCTTAACTGATTTAAAAAACAACAAAAAAAACAAAGCTCCATTTGCAAAATATTATTCTTGCATCTCTATGAAAAAAAAATGAACTGGTAAAACACATGTGTTCCTTGTGATTATAACTGTCATAGAGCCATATAAACTGTTTCAAATACATTTGGGTAAAATTTCTTAAGGACAGCTCAACAAGATTTTTCTTGCAGGGCATGGACGCAAATGAAACATCAAAAGAAAGAGGGTTTATTTCTAGTGAAACTTAATGAAAAGTTGTGAATGAAATTAAGTCAAACAAATGTAGCACTGCAGTCTTGCAATACTTCACTCTTATCAAATAAAACAATACTATTATTTATATATACTATTTTATTTTATTTTATTTACCCACATCCACTACTAAGGCGACCTCTGGGATTTTGGTAGAATTTTTAATTTTGCCCGAACTGCCCTGGGAACAGCCAAGGGATCTTTAACAAGGACAGAGAGTTGTTTTTTGCACACAGGACCTCCTTTTTATTGTCTGTGTCCCATGGGACTAGGTGTTCAACCGTTGGCAGGGCTCAAACCCATTATTATTTGGTTGAAAGGCAGACAGCTTGCCTCTGGACCACTGAGTCCTAACATAACTGTCCCATAAACACCTAAAGGAAAGGCTGCTGTGTAAGGCGACCTTGAAATTTTGTTGTAAAACTTGTTTACTTTGCCAGTGAAAAGTGCTTATAGTGCGTTCTGGATTTGGAAAAATAAGTTTATTGTCTGACCTGCAAAAATGATCAGACAACTGAGCATTATCACCTTTTCCCCCTCCCCTCTTCTCTACATGTTTAAACAAGAATTAAGCAACCCAAAAGGGACGATTGAAGTGGTCATTTTGATAGTGTGTCTAAGTCGCAATTACGTCATTTAAAGAAAACTACCAAAAACCATGGACTTTGGCACTGTTGGCTTTGGAAATTCCAAGTTTCAATTGGCTCTAGACGTGATGTAGTTGCATCATTTCAGGAAGTATGATTTCCTTTGTCCCTCTTCCCTAGGATTGTCCCTCTGTCTCGTTTTCCACAAATTCAGGTAACTATTTAAATGACACAAAATCAAATACTGTTTAGGACAGTTTATAGAGTAACACATAGGGACATCAAACATAAGTAACTCATAGGGACATCAAACATAAGTAACTCATCATCAAAAATAAGTAACTCATAGGAGGGACATCAAACATAAGTAACTCATAGGAGGGACATCAAACATAAGTAACTCATAGGAGGGACATCAAACATAAGTAACTCATAGGAGGGACATCAAACATAAGTAACTCATAGGGACATCAAAAATAAGTAACTCATAGGAGGGACATCAAAAATAAGTAACTCATAGGGACATCAAAAATAAGTAACTCATATAGGGACATCAAACATAAGTAACTCATAGGGACATCAAACATAAGTAACTCATAGGGACATCAAACATAAAACATAAGTAACTCATAGGAGGGACATCAAACATAAGTAACTCATAGGGAGGGACATCAAACATAAGTAACTCATAGGGACATCAAAAATAAGTAACTCACAGGGACATCAAACATAAGTAACTCATAGGGACATCAAAAATAAGAGGGACATCAAACATAAGTAACTCATAGGGACATCAAACATAAGTAACTCATAGGAGGACATCAAACAACTAAGGGACATCAAAAATAACTCATAGGGACATCAAAAATAAGTAACTCATAGGAGGGACATCAAACATAAGTAACTCATAGGAGGGACATCAAAAATAAGTAACTCATAGGGACATCAAACATAAGTAACTCATAGGGACATCAAAAATAAGTAACTCAAACAGGAGGGACATCAAAAATAAGTAACTCATAGGAGGGACATCAAAAATAAGTAACTCACAGGAGGGACATCATAGGGGACAAACATAAGTAACTCATAGGAGGGACATCAAAAATAAGTAACTCATAGGAGGGACATCAAACATAAGTAACTCATAGGAGGGACATCAAAAATAAGTAACTCATAGGAGGGACATCAAAGTAACTCATCAAAAATAAGTAACTCATAGGAGGGACATCAAACATAAGTAACTCATAGGACATCAAAAATAAGTAACTCATAGGAGGGACATCAAACATAAGTAACTCATAGGAGGGACATCAAAAATAAGTAACTCATAGGAGGGACATCAAACATAAGTAACTCATAGGGGACATCAAACATCAAACTCATATATCAAAAATAACTCATAGGAGGGACATCAAACATAAGTAACTCACAGGAGGGACATCAAAAATAAGTAACTCATAGGAGGGACATCAAACATAAGTAACTCATAGGAGGACATCAAACATAAAAACTCATAAGGAGGGACATCAAACTAAGTAACTCATAGGAGGGACACCAGGAGGAGGACATCAAAAATAAGTAACTCATAAACATCAATAAGTAACTCACAGGAGGGACATCAAACATAAGTAACTCATAGGATGGACATCAAACATAAGTAACTCATAGGAGGGACATCAAACATAAGTAACTAAATAGGGACATCAAAACAATAAATATCAGCAGCCTTGAGTGCCACAAACTTTTCCTTCCACGTTTGCCAATGCTCATCTGCTGACATCTTCTCACAAGACCAGCACATTAAATGAATCTGTTGAATCAAAGATCAAAACATGACTATTAAATGAATGTGTTGAATCAAAGATCAAAACATGACTATTAAATGAATGTGTTGAATCAAGCATCAAATCCTGACTATTAATTGAACGTGTTGAAAGTTGAAATAAACATAAAATCCTGACTATTAAATGAATGTGTTGAAAGTTGAAATAAACATCAAATCCTGACTATTAAATGAATGTGTTGAATCAAACATCAAATCCTGACTATTAATTGAACGTGTTGAATCAAACATCAAAACCTGACTATTAAATGAATGTGTGGAATCAAACATCAAATCCTGACTATTAAATGAATGTGTTGAATCAAACATCAAAACCTGACTATTAATTGAATGTGTGGAATCAAACATCAAATCCTGACTATTAAATGAATTTTGAATCAAACATCAAAACCTGACTATTAAATGAATCAAACATCAAATCCTGACTAATTAAAATGACTATTAATTGAACGTGTTGAATCAAACATCAAAACCTGACTATTAATTGAACGTGTTGAATCAAACATCAAAACCTGACTATTAAATGAATCAAACATCAAAACCTGACTATTAATTGAACGAATCAAACATCAAAACCTGACTATTAAATGAATGTGTGGAATCAAACATCAAATCCTGACCATTAATTGAACGTGTTGAATCAAACATCAAAACCTGACTATTAAATGAATTTGTTGAATCAAACATCAAAACCTGACCATTAATTGAACGTGTTGAATCAAACATCAAAACTTGACTCAATATTTGCACCACATTTCTTTGATTTTGAGAAAATACTGGCCATCGGTGTAACCAGTGATCTAGTAAAAGAAAAATCTAATCTTTTTCTTTTCTTTTCAAGCAAATACATAAATATATATATATAAACAATAGAAATATGAATGCGATAAAAATCTCTTACATGATCTCCTTTAGTCATGAGTTTATTTGTCATATCGATCTGAGGAGAAAATGAAACAAGACATAAAGCTATAATATTCAGCTTCTTAAAATGACTACTATTAATTTTAGCTATGCAAAGAAAAAATCAATTGTAAAGATTTAAATTATTCTAAAACAAAGCCATAAAAAAGAAACAAATGCTTGCTTTTACCTCAAACCACAAATATGAGAGCTTTCTACGGACAAATCAAGTCAAAAACCTTTGACAATGGCAAAGCAAAATCAAACACGTCAGGAGATTGTTTTGCAGGACACAAAAACAAAGGCATGAGATGTACACACATCACACATGACAATACAATACTTTGGGTGTCACGGTCAAATTTCATACCAAGGAACAACCCCAAGCCCCCCCCCCTAATCGCCTACAAAATCTTCTGTTACAGATAATCTATACGTCATATGGAAATTTTCTACCATAAACTTGTAGATAAGTAATCGTACTACCTGAATATGCAAAACACAGAAAATCAACATTTTGGTCTCATACGCGCCAGTCTAGTATGAAAAATCTGACATATTTCCAACCTTCCTGGACACCTTAATACTCCTAGGACAAAAATAGAAAAGATCACGTACCATCTGAGATAACAAGCCGTGTGTCTTTCCAGCAATCATAGCAAACCATTTGGATAGGATCTCTTTGCTCTCAAAAAATACGGGACCTGATTTGGAACCATCAACACCAGCCACATCAAAAGAGTTCTCTCTGAAAGTTTAGTTAGTGATATAGGTCAGATCAAAACCGACTAGTCTAAAGAAATATCATTAACTGTTGGGGGGAAAAAAACAAGACAAAAAAAGACAACAATGGGTATATAGAGTAATTTCCACCAGAATACACACATTGCATGAGTAATATACAGTGTATTATGATTATGATGATCGTGTGTTGTGATGAATTGACAACTACGGTCAATCTATGTTTAAAGATGTCCTTTCATCAGTGAATAAACACATCGATGGTGTTGTGCACAAATTGGCCAAGTTGAAAAACACTAATTTTACAGAAGAGACACAAAATTGATTAATTCTCTTGAAAATCGGTTTTAAATCAAACATTTTGTACACATAAGATGGATGGGATGTTTGTTCCAATGGATTAATTATGTTTTTACATGAAATTAATTTATTATAACTTCTTGGAATTGGTCGTTTTGAGACAAATAGAAGCACCCAGGCATTTGTACTTTGACCGACCCATTCAGTTGAAAACTGATTTGGTTGTTTCGTGCCAATATGAAAAACGAAAATTGAACTTAGCCGGTTTGATCAAATGTAGTTTTTAAGCATTTCTAGAAGATAATGTCTTCTGCTATTTTTACACAGCGTAGCTTTAGTTTTGTTAACCCTATAACTGCTGACAGTTTTTTGTGAGCTGCTGAGGCTTTAAAGGGGTATATAATGACATGTTTGTTATAGTTATTTCAAGTGTTGTTTATGCTAAAAACCCAAACAAACCATACATCCAATATGGCAGCCAAGCTATGTAATTCTTATGTTGGGATCCCTTGAAAAAATTAATAGATATTGTCATTTTCATTCAAAAACCCTCTTATCACTTAGAGAATTTCATGACATTTCCAAAATGTATAGTTTGTTGGGGTTCTCATCAAATGTTCATGCTAAATTTATCTAAAAATTAAAGCAGTAACACTTTTTTCACGATATGAGAATCACAAGACGGCTATGAGTAATACTATAACGACAGAAAGACAATCGCTATTTCTGGAAGCAGGAGAGCTACAGGTATTCTTCAATCACTGGAGATGGGGAAAACGATAAAAAGAGCTAGTAGTCAAAGGGAATTAACAATGAAAAACTGGGCAAATGAATTGGCCGATCTAATCAGGTGCCGCAGAATAGCGTACAGCAATTATCCGATTTAATCGATTAGCTGTTATAGGGTTAAGATGAATATTTCTTAAAATTGGAAATTTCAGACTTGGCCGGTTTGTGCCCGACACCATCCACATGTGTTTTGTTACTATTTACTGTGTGGATGGGTTGTTGTTTTGTTTTTTCTAGTGACACAATGAGTTTCTTTGCTCTGATGTGAATTGGCTTTATTTGTTGACCACTTTCGCATTCCCATACATTGGCCAAAATTCTTTGAAAAGGTGTTTGCTCATTTGAATGTGAAAATTTTTAAAAATCGCGGAAGTTTCATCTGAAAATCTTTTAAAATCTCGGAAATCTCATCTGAAAATCTTGAAAGTGTCATCTGAAAATCCTGGAGGTCCTTTCGACGTGTCAAAAAACCCAGGAAAAACCATAAAATCCCCATCCCTGAAATATGTTGACTGTAAACAATGCCTGAATCTCAATCTCAAACGGAAGTTCTAACACCGGGAATCGAAAATTTTAAACTCGTTTCTTCCGACATTCATCATTTCTGCCATTCCAATCGCAAATGTCCGAAATATTTTGTTTTCTCGTTCGGTGGAAAAATGTCGTTAAATGTTGGCAAATTGGCAAATGATAAAACATTACCGGCATTCCGCCTGAAGGCGGAGAACTGGAAGGTCTGAACATTCTATGTGTAGCACAAGTAAAGAGAATGTATACAGGCCGATGGCTATTAGCCAACTTAGTACACAATAATGAGTACCGTGGACGTCGTGTAGATGAAGGATTGCCAATCAAACCCTACCAGCCAGGTGTACAGGTTATGGAATTATTTCATTAATACACGCACTAGCATTTATTGACAACAAGCTGTTGGATATTTTTAAAAAGGTAAAAACTACCTGATTTTATCTGTTCCGCACACAAAACGTGATATTCTTGCATACAGAAGAGGTATTGTGAGAGCTGTCATCCATTCTTTCTCTAAGCGAGGCAGACTAGCTAATGGGATGCCATCCTGTGCCAGAAAAATAATGTATATATTAATACATCAACAACAACAAAAATGTGAGAAATCAAAAAAAAATTCAACCTGCATAATGTGCAGTGAGATTTTAAGCTTTGACACGACTTGTACATCTTACATAGCTGCCAACCTTTTCAAATTTAAAAAAAAAAAAACACTCTGACCACGCAAACTTATTCTAACATTGCACAACCGCCCGTAACATTCCAGGAAGCATTCATAATTAAACTTGAAGAAACCACCTTAAAGAAAAATGTAAAAAATATGCCAGTCTTGCAACTTAATTTTTCAATGTTCTACAAATCAATGGTGTTGGGCACAAACTGTCTAAGTCCAAAAACACTAATTTTGCAGGAGAGACAAAAAACTGAAAAATTCTCTTGAAAATCAGTTTTAAATCATAACATTTTGCTCATGTGAGATGGATGGGATGTTTGTTCATATGGGCTAATTTTTCTTCTTCTTGAAATAAATTTGTTCATGACTTCATGGACTTGGCCTTTTTGAGACATAAGAAATTGAAGCACTCTGCCATTTGTACCATGACCGACCCATTCAGTTGAAAACTGACTTGGCTGGTTTGTGCCGACATGAAAAACAAAAGTTCAACCTAGCCGGTTTGATAAAACGTAGTTTTGAAGCATTTCTAGAAGATAATGTCTTCTGCTATTTTTACACAGTGTAGCTTTAGTTTCTGTTCAAATGAATAGCTAGTATTCTTCGAATAGGAAATTTTGGACTTAACCTGACACCATCGATATATTGACTTTGAAAACTTAAAACAAGCTTCCAATGAGGTATTGTTTAAAGTGGCTATGAACATAGGTGAGAAAAGTTTTCAACTTACTTGCTTTGATGGGCCCGAGGACCGCCGTACCTCATTACCTTAAAAAAAACAAAAAAACGTAGACATCTCAAGTTTAACAAAGAACTCAATTTGATATAAGATAAGATAATCTTTATTAGTCCTTTTGGGAAATTTATTTTAGTCACAATTTCATAACATTTCACAAACAAATGATCATTTCTTAAATGATATATTATGATACAAATTACATAAACCATGATGATAATATATATTATGACACATCTTATACAACCAATAAGAAACAACTGTCTCTCTCTCTCACATACACACAAAAATGGATAATGACCATAGACAACTGCACTAAATTAATAAACAATGATCAAGAAATACAGAAAGAGATAATGGTGTTTTAGACGATAGATCATGATGCTTCTGACAGAATCTAAATCTTGTATCGCTTTTAATTTCACCAATGTCAACAAAAAGTAAATTTAACTTTGAAAACTGACTGATGTAAAACAAGTTATAGGAACAAAGAAATTAAAGGAATAAAGACGTCTTTAAAAAATGATAACATTGAATTAATGATATTCCACAAACAAAATAAGTTAGGACTAGCTCAAAAAGAAGATTAATATCTCACTTTTATTAAGAAAGTAGGAGGCAGGTCTGAAGTGACGGACTGACAAATTTACTGTGTCCTCCTTCACATCTTTCAGAAGGGCAACAACTTCATCGTGAGTGCAGCTTTCAACATTAACTCCATTGACCTGCAACCAAATCATTTATGAGAATCATTTAACTATATGATGAAAAGAAAACATAATTTCGACTCTGGCATTAATGAAATTTAAAGCAACCAAATCATTTATGAGAATATTTTCTTGACGATATAGTAAGGACGATAAACAATTAAGAAGATGGTTTAAAGGGAATCAACTCAGGCCATCTTGTGGTTTATCAGAAAAAGGACTCTAGCAATTTAAAAAAGTTTTTAACAATTCATGCACCGCTCTTAAATGGATAAGTACATTCACAAAGGTAAAATTAGTTCGAAAAATCACTTGAAGAAAATCGTCACCTCCACTGAAGTGAGGACACACTCAATGAAACTGATACTATATTGACCATTAGCGTTCTGATATACAGCTACTCTACCATACAACGTTCGTTTAGTTTCTCGCGGAACGTAGTATTTGACCTCTGTGATAGATCAGCAAGAGTTCACAGTAGGTCTACGCTGAAGAGTGCTGTTACTCTTGGCATTGGTTGTGTTACATGACTTTTTAAGAACATCTATAAAACACCACAAGACAGAAGTAAGCACTTTAATTTAACTATAAACATAAAAACCTAAGTCTACACGTATTCCCAATGTACTTTTTATCAGACTTTTATTTCCATGAGAAAGGCATTATCTGTTTTAAATGGGGCAAATTAGATCTATTTAACGACATCATCTTACTTTTTTCATGTCTATTTTAGCACATTTGTCATCATGATTGCTTTTTTAAAACTATACATAAAGAAAGAAGAATTGGCCATTTTAACTGCAGTTATCACAATTCCTGACCACTTCTGGTTTTGTCACAATAGGTCTTTATGTACTGTTACCTCCAATGTATCCATCGCGCCGTTGTTGATCATTTAGCTTCATATTGACAGGCAAGTACGTTTTACCATAATAATATGGTGTCAGTGGAGAAAGAAAGAAGCGGACAGACAGACAAATAGAGAGAGAGAGAGAGTTGAAAGAGAGAAAGAGTGAGAGAGACAGAAAGCAAAGCCAGTTTCAATGCTGTGTTCCTCGCTCTATGAACCATAATGGCCGTAAAAGAATTTGACTTTCTTTTTTTCCCCTCATAAACCTTATTCAAGATGTTACTAAACAAATAACTTAATGAATGCCTATTCAAAAGCATACCCTAAGTATTGCATCTCCAACCAATAGCTGGCCAGTTCTATCTGCAGCCTCATTTTTCACCAGCCTTGAAATCAAAACCGGTAACCTGTGCTCTGCCCCACCTTTCACACACAAGCCAAATCCTGCTCCAGGCTCCCTTCTCACATCCACATCTCGTACCTTGCAGACAGAAACAAACACAAAGAAACATTTGCATGATCATTCTATGAGAGATTTTTTCCAAATTGCAAAAAAACTAAAACTCAGGAAGAAATTTACAAAAGCAATAAAAAAAAAAAATGGTTACTCTGATAACAATTATTAAGCTAGGAGTCGAGGGGAAAAGATTACTTGTAAATATACAATGCATGTCACTATCTACATTGTTTTTACAGCCATCAAATGATGCTACCTTAGTAGAACTAGAAATTATTGTAATTACGTCCAAATTCTTATATTTTGTCATAAATGGACACACTTATTTTAATTGATGGATAAACAATTTCTAAATACACCACATGGATAGTCTCTAATCATATTACTGCTGTGTGTTGCATTGCCTCGGATCCAATTTTAAAGATTTAGGATGTGAAATTTTAGATATTCTTTTGGGTTACTGTACGCCACTTTTTGGAGCGTTTTTCTCAACATTTTGAGTTGATAAAGATCTATCCTGTTAAAAGCTATTTTCAACAATCTTTGCAAGTTTATTGTGTCATTTTCATTCACAATGTGCACATAAACTGAGGAATTCTAACGTTCTCTCTCAAAGAATAAATATAAATTCAGTGTTTGAGATTTTAAAAATCTATCAATGCTAGGAACATATCTACTTATAATCACGTTAGAAGCCTACAAGATTGAACAGTCTGATTCGCTGAACATACTTAGAATATCTTAACGAGTCTATCAGAAACTATCTAACCGTTATGAGAGCAAAAACCTAGTCAAATGCTTGTATCGTGATTATTCCAAAGAGATATATTAAATCTTAATGTCAAATGTACTGCAGACTGCAGCTGTAATCAAAGTTGCTCAAGTCAAGCAGCAACTAATCCTGATTATAACCAACTTTAAGCCACAAAGTGGGCATACTTAAACACAAGAGCGAGAAATTAAGAAATAAAGTTGGAAGCTGAAAGTGTAGGTTGAAATCAACTTGATCTGTGTATATACATACTATAGAATATCAGGCTTTGAAGGGAAACAAATCGTGAAAGCAGATCAAATTCCTAATACAAAAATAACCCGATGGAACATTTACACAGGAAATCAGTTTTAATGATGTATGACACAAAAACCGTACACTTAAAATTTCTAAAATCATTTACATTCAAGAAAGGCAAAAAGAACAAATGAGATGATTGAAATGTTACCATGTTCAGGAAGACTTCGTCCTCTTCGTCTAGTTGAACATTCACCCATTCCTGTTTTTGCACTAACAAAGCATCAGGATAGAGAACCAGTCGAATGGGAATAAATTTTTCATCACTGTCTTTCAGCGATGCTTCCACACACTCTGGCTATAATGGACAAAGAAGCAAAATATATACTGATCAGTAATATATTCAACAACCAGAACTTTATGAAAATACATGGAATGATAAAAAACTAAATTACTCTTTGAAATGCGAGCTGAAAATCATCTAAATCACCACAATGCATATTCTAAATGTCAGCTTGATTCATAATGAAGAGCATCGGAATAAGAGAAAATGGTATAATGGTGAAAATTTTTCTTAACTATTAAAAAATAATCTTAACCCAAGTAGAGCTTGCGGTGTTACCGGAAGTGACCTTACAGTGAGGGGTTGCCCCAGCCATTTGCATGAAAAAAACAATTGTGTGCAACGGGTGAAGCTAGAATTTAGACTTAGTTTGAACAATGAGTTTATGTTAACAGATGAGAAAAGACCTATAAAACATGCATTTTCTATAAGTTGAAAGAACAAGGAATTCATGAGATGTTACTGCAACACGAAAAACTTAAACTAAGGACTAAACAATAGCAGCGATAGCCGTGTAATCAACTTAGGCTTGCTCGAAGTGTGTTGAATGGGAAAGCGTCACTTTGACGAATGATAACAAGGCTATCGGAAAAACCACGAGCTTATAATAAATTGTAATCTCATTGGCTGTTATTTAACTATGAACTCATGGGTCAAACTACGTCATAAACCATGTGAGGAAAGTGGAACTTTCCATTCAAGAAGCCTAGGTGTCTAGCCCTAAACATAGAGCCTGCGCTCTTCCCGTGCCAATGACGGCAGCCCTAAATATAGGGCCTGCGCGTTTCCCGGACGGACGGCAACACGCCCTTTATTTAGGGCCGTCGCTTTTCTTGAATTAATACCATTTGCTTAAACAAATTTTAAGCCATCTAGCCAGAAGTTCACTTCCGGAATACATAATAAGTAAACAAACGGGACATCAATTCTTAAAGAGTGCCGAATATGTTTAGTCGGGCACGCCATGTTATAATTTTCATTGGTGAGCGGAATTCAGTAATAATTGAACTTGACTGTCATAACGCAACTCAAACCCTCTTTAGAAGATATCATGAAATCCATAGGAGGGACCTAGCTTTGGGTTGAATGGAGCGAAAGGGGAGTTCAGCTTTTAGGGATTGTCAAAGGAACTTCACTGAAAACTAAATCTGTTATTATGCAGCATCTATGCATATTATGTCAATTCAATTTATAAGACATACTCTGTGATGTCTCAGTCCCTTGTCGCAATCAGCTGTCTGTCTCCCACTTTGTCCCGTTTGTATTCTGTCATGAAAGACTGCTGCAACTGAATGCAACCTCTCAAAAAAATCTTCATTCTTCCCCTTCTCTTTAATTCCCCATAAAAAACAAGCCCCAATTTTGTTATCTCACTCCAAAAATATGAAATAAACAAAAACTTCCATGCTCCTTGCGCGTGCCAGACTATGGTCCACCATGAAAATCCTTCCAAAAAATAAATGTTTATTTTATTGTAGCCTAATGTAGATATACACATTAATCATATACATAGATCTAGATATAGATTCTAAATAGACTTGACTAGAGCTATTATAAAGCTTAAAGATCTAGATCTACATATAGCTAGATCTAGCTCTACTTTAGGATACATTGCTTCAATTTAATTTTAATATATTATATATGACATGATACTGTGAATTGTGATTGAATATTCCAACCTCCTCTGTTGACATTCCGTACGTCTACGTTGAACACTTTCAACTGTGTAGTCGAGGCATTAACATCAAGTTCAGAGACAACGTTGCATTGTTTTCACTTTAGATCTCGGTCTCGGTCTGTAGCTTATCATCATGTTTGGATTGAATCACTGAATGAGATCACTGCCCAAAACCGGAAGTTCAAAGGACTGAAGGCGAAAGTGGAGAAAAAAAAACAAAGTAGAATAACTGATCCAATCCACCTCAAAGAAAAGAAATATATTCGACCCCCATAAAAAATTTTAATATATATGCAATATATTGGAAAATACATAGAATACATTTTGAAAATATTTTATTATAAATAGATTTTAAATAAGAATGGTTCTTTTTTACTTCGAGATTCTACGAGAACAGTTAACTTAGCAACGCATAGCAACTATGTACACGAGTCTTCCCGTACTACCAAAACAAACTTGGTCGGAGCTGAAGTGATAGTGAGAGAAGGCCGATAGTTATCATGGAGGGGTTACCATTTCTACCGGGAAATACTTTCAAGGACCCGACGGTTCGTTTGTTTTACTGGTTTAGATTCTTTGCTGTTTGTAACTTTCATTTATAACCAATCTATAACTATTTGAATGATTTTATCGCTCTGAATCTGAAAAAGAAACATTCAAACCATGACACTGACACAATCACAATGCGTCCCACTATAACTAGTATGTCAATGTCTAAGCAGTTTTAGGTATGTAGATCTAGATCTAGGTGTTACATTAGGAAATAACATGCATGCTTTAATGGAGTAGTAGAAGGTGAAGACTATGACTATGAGAAGTTTTCATTATTGCAAAGATGACAAGAGAAAATTCTAACGTTAGTCTTATTTATAAAATTAGGAGCTGCTTATATTCTCAGTAAGACCTGTTTATTGTGGCTCAGTAATAGACATAATTTAAACATGCCAATTGGCTACATTTTTAATTTCATATTCATGTCTGGGTTTCATGCTTTTTAAAGGCATTACATTTAACTTTGTAGAAGAAACTTTAATTTATTTGATGACAAAGATTGATGCTCCAATAACAGAAAGACTATTCATCTTCAATGACCACTTTGAAAGTTGAAGATCCTACATTGAATTACAAGACAAGTAGATCTAGTATATTGCAAGAAATGAAAGAATAAGAAATCATCATCCAGAAGATGCATTTTTTTCTGTAAGCTCTCATGATGCCAGGAAAACATATTAGGGAGTGTGAAACTATTGTATTGTTTTTATGCCATGTACCTTAAGTGATTAATTCCCAACAATAATCCTTTGGGGGGTGGGGGGGGCTTAACATTGGTGTTAAATGATAAATGTCTCAATATCTACTCATGAAAAGAAGAATGCTCTATTATTGATTTTTAGTTTAGAATTGCATATCTGTAAGAGTTCTGATCTTGTGCAAAAGAAAGTAATATAGTCAACATCATCTCATTTTTTTACTTTTTGAAACTGTGTTAATTTTCATTTGTGTTTCACTCTTCCCTCTATTTTGTTTTCACAACAGCAAATGAAATATCATATAAGTCAGTCCCTCGCATACAAGAATGGCTATGCTTTGCCAAAGCGACCAGAGAGAGGGGTTGGTGGAACACAACTGTTTCATAACCAGTTGTCAGAATCAGAACTTGATGATCTTGCAAACTTCAACCCAACTTTGACATACGGACAAGCCAAGCAAGCACCACCTGCTGCTTTTATTCCTGCTCATGTTGCCTGGGATAAAAGGTTTTAATATCATAATTTTGTCTTCATACAACTAGTAGAGTTGCCGCAATCTTGGGGTAGGATAACACTTTAGAAAGCTGGAAGATTGTGGGTCCTTTCCCAAAAAAACCTAGATCTTGATCTGGCTCAGTGTTTAATGCAGTGATCGATGGCCTGCAGATTTGGATATATGTCTTATGGGGGTGTATTCATAATCTATTGTAAATGTTGTGTATGGTGATTCACCAAGTCTCCAGAGCTAGATATCGAAGTTTAGATTATTTGATTGGTAATGTGTGTATCTATATAATATCTAAACTGAATGTCACCATGTCTCCAGAGATAGATATCAAGATCTAGATCTAAATTGTCAGGTAGGATGTTTTATTCAGGTAGACACAAATGATAATTCATGTACAGTCAATTAACAAGCATCAATGACATGATTTAGAGCTGGACCAAAGCAAATTTTGTTTAATTAAGTACTCAATTATTAAGTAGAATTTTAGGGATCTGAAAATAAGAAATTCAACTTCAACTTCAAATCTTTGAGTCAGTATATTCAACTCAATTGCTCACTTAACACGATCAGGAAGCATGACAGAGAAAACTTGCAAGTTCTTTTATTACCATACAACAAAATTAGCTGCTTATCTTAAAGCTAGAATTTTATACATTTTCCATGTTTTACTTTTTCCTTGAGTATTTTATGAATTTTACATTCACATCATTATAAGGTAGTAAAGTCAAAGCTATATTTTTTCATCAAAATGCTTAATGCTATTTATTTATTTATCTGTATATATATTTACTTTTCTTTTATGTTTTATATTTTAGGTGCTGAAATTTAATGCTTACTTCAAGCAAACAGTGCATGAGTCACCTCAGGAATATTTCAGAGTAAGGCCAGTGGAAATATTTTACTACTTAGAAGATGACAGCATCTCTGTTATTGAGCCTCATGTTGAGAATTCAGGCATGCCTCAAGGTAAGGAGTTAAAATGAAGTTCTTTTATGATATCTGGATAACTTTCTGCTTTTGAAAAGACTCAACTGCTACAGAATATTAAAGAAATGAAATTCTAACTAGGATAAAGGAATTCAACATTAGACTCATTGACTTAAGAAATATCTTTGAAATTGTATTTGCAAATATTAATAATAAAAAATAAAATCTGGGGCTATATTTGTAACATTGTGTATCAAATCTTCCTTCACTGTTAAGGGGTGGAGGGGTGGGGGTGGCACCTGGACTGGCGAGTTTTGGACCAAAAGGTTGATTTTCTGTTCTTTGCATATTCGAGTAGAACGATCATTTATCTACAAGTTCATGGCAGAAAAATGTCCATATGACGTATAATTTTCTATTTTACAAAATATTTTGTAGGCGAGGGTAGATAAAAACATTCAAAATTTTGACGTAAATTACCCTAACACTGACTGAGAAAATGGCAGTAAAAACCAATATATTGGCGGTTAATCGCCAAATGTGGCTCGTTTTGCTGACACCGATCTACGCATCTCCCATCGCTGTGTGATATAAGAGGCGTTGCGCGTCAGTGTGTATGTAAACACGCGCACAAGCATAGGATGTAGAGGAAAAAAACAAAAAAATGGTCATTTCAACATCTGTTTTCACAACAGTGTACATCTAAACCTAGGTTTATAATTCTATTTACATAAATAATAATGCCAGAGACTGTTGAAAGAGTAAGGGGCTGCTACAACAAGGGAAACACGTCTGAAGCATCTGTTTTGTGTTATTTTCTTTTGATTTTTTTACTTGCAGTTTTCTCGAAATGTAGTTTTTCCACACTAAAATTCTATCTCCTGCGCCATTTACGGAACAATTTGTAATATATTTGGCAGACAGGTTCCTCTTGTTAATGTTAATAGAATGACGTCAGGTTTTTTTTATATATTGTAAACTTTTTCAGAATTATTTTTTTTAGATAAAAACACTGTTTTTGTACATTCACGATATATAGTATTTTCAAAAATTCATTAAAAAAAAACTATCCAAAATATTTTAAAAAACCTGACGTCGCTCTTTAGATATGAATGGAAAAGACGATCTGCACAGGTTTTTAGTGATTTTATTCATAACTAAGGGAGGAGATAGATTTTGAAAATTGAGCCAAAATCCAAGATGGCGGCCGTTTCTATGGCAACCAAGGACGCTACAAACTTTTCATTGACAAACGATGACTGTATTTTGACAGTTACTCATGTATATACTGAAAGCAAAAACCTAAACTCAAAAGCAAAAAGAATCACTTCAGGTGTGCCCCCCCCCAACCCCTTAAGTGGGAGTATTTATTGAAAGAAATAGACAAGACAAATTTGGCCAATAAAGGAAATTTCAAATAGGTTTTACTTTTCCCCTTTATGTTAATGTTATTTCAATTCAATTTTTATATGTAAATGGCAATGGCTAGATCCAACATGTTATTGCATTTCATAATTTCAGGAAAGCTTATCAAGAGACAACGGCTTCCTAAAAATGATCAAGGGGACAACTGGCACTGGAAAGACATCAATCTGGGAATGAACATCACTTTCTATGGGAAGACTTTCTACATAATCAACTGTGACCAGTTCACCACTGTAAGTCATAAATGCCAAAATAGTTATGCAAACAGTTTCTAATCACAGTAAGAAAGAAAAAAAACAACAAATAAACAAAATAAGTATTTATGGTCTTATATGTTCAGACAAGCAGGAAATCAGTAACAAAATCCTTTATTTTAGGAAATCAGATGTTCACACAATAAATCTTAAATTGGTACTCCAAAGTAGTTTTAGATCATATTGTTGATTTTTTTTGCAACAGATTGCCACTAGTATTTCTTCTCTCCATTTTTCATCAGTATTTTTCGTTGTGGTGTGGGAAAGGAGGAAGGGTAGGTAGAGTACATACACTAGGCACGGCCACTTACTATAAAACTTACCATACGATTAGCAGTATCAATGCTACAACTTTACTGATGGGCCAACGTAATATCCATTCAGTCTAAGCAAATGCGTGCAGGAAACAGCGCAACCTTAGTGCTCTGCTGTATCACAAATAGGCTGACAATGCTCTGTAAACAGCCAAGCAAACCTGATCATACAGAATAGAAATCTCCAGACAGTGTGAAATTTTTATATTAATTCCTGCCAAATCAACAGGAAAAGGAAGTCGAAAAATATGTTCGTCACCCATTATTGAATTCCATAACTCTTTATTGTAGAGTTATTAAATATAATACTATGAATGAAAAGGTACATTATCTGCAGGCACATGATGACCATGGTATGACTCACATACTCTAGTTCAGTTTGTAAACAAGTGAAAGATCTGTTATCTTGTGTTAATGTTTTTCATTTGCTTGATACTGCCCTTATTATTATTATTATTTTAAAGCAATTATATGAAGAAAAAAACATATAAACTTGAGAAGAAGCAGTAAAGTAGTATATATTTTTATCTCGATGACTAACGAAAAGCTTTTGATGCGTGAAAACAATTCATGTTTATTATCGATTTGGACTCACAGAGGTTTTTCTAGTTTGTGCTTTCTTTCCTTTTTATGTGTTAAAATATCTGCTCTACGAAAAATAAATTTACCAAGATATTATTATGTCAGTGACCGGTTTGCTCTTTCTTTATAGATATAGGGCATGGGTTGTTTGACCTCAGAGAGAGCCCTTGAATGGGGAACCAACGCCACTTACCTTCCTCAGCTGGCTCAAGGCCAGTTATGGATACCTGTGGCTCAATTCTCTGGCAATCGGGACCCCATAGTTACATTGGGTAAAGAGGGCACCCCCTTTCAATAACAAAGCTCAATTAACCCCTTCCAAAGGGCAGGTTTGCTGTTAGTCGCTAGGCAGGGGAATCCAACCATTGCCAGGATAAGCTCCCAATTTGCCTTGTGACTGTTGTGGCAGGATGAGAGGGGCACACCATCCATGTTATTATGCGTACAAAAGGGTAAAAACAAGCATTTCCGTACATGAGTGTGCAGCCTGAGTTTATAAGATTGCATTCCATCCAGGAGTTAGGAGACAATAACCAACCTTCTCGTAAGCGATTTATGAAGTCATTAGTAGCCCAGGGTTGTCATGCTTTTCTCTACTGCCACATTTGAAACTAGCGTGGCGGAGAGCAGAAAAATTCGACCAAAGCCTCCTATGTTTTCCACCCATTGCACCCTGATCCAAGTTCGTAAGTGCACCAGAATATGGGTGTTAGAGTCATTAGTAGTATATAATACCGTAAGCCCCCCTCCACCACGACAAGGTGGCCCTGCGATTGTCTTTCACTAACTCCTTTTATTTTAAATCATTGGAGATCACAATAAGAAATTAGAAGTTCTGGCTTTCAAAGTTTTTTCTCATCTCAACTCTGAGGCACAAGGAGCCTTATAAAGATTGTTTATGTTTACATTTTTGGTAAATGAAACCTTTTTATTCTGTTTCTATAGAACTTCCTTGAAAGTGAAGGTATTGAAGTGAATCAACCAGATTCTCTGCCAGGTGATCCATACATATCTAAAAGAGTCGAGGCAGCTTCTTTGAGGACGTACACTACAAAATCATCTTTCGATCGACTCAAGCAATTCAAAGAGCTTGATCGAAAGGTCTTGAGATTCTTCTGCGTATGGGATGACAGAGACAGCATGTTTGGTGAAATGAGGCCTTTTGTTATCCATGTAAGCATTTCCTCTTTGGGCGTTATTCTGTGATAAATGTTTAGTCTGTCTACTTCTAAGAGTAAGCCAATGATAATTGTGAGGATTTCTGTTTAATGTGAAAATCTACATGATTTACAAAGTAGCCCATAATGTCAAGTTACTCTGAGACTTTAAAGCTTGAGGTCAGTTTATTGTTAATATATCAATTATATTATATATACATTACGTTTCTATTCGGAAAGTCTTATGTACAGAGAGAATAGTAGATATCTATTTTTTACAGGAAGTGAACACAATCAGAGGCAATCAGAGTGAATATTAAGAAAAGCAAATATATTGGGATTTGCACTCATGTCATTATAGTTTTATCATAGACACTTTTCTAAATCGATATTCCGTGTTTGCTTTCAATCTTTTAAAATTTTGTTTTAGATAATTAAGCATCGACAGTATACACTTTTCCCATGATATTGCATTTTTATCCTTTATAGTATTATCAGGCCTGCTTGAAACACAATTTCTTGGTTATCAACCATATATATATTTCACATCACATTTCATTTTTCTTCTCCATAGTATTACCTTGTGGACGACACCCTTGAGGTCAGAGAAGTGCATACTGCCAATGATGGTAGAGATCCTTTCCCAGTTCTTATCGGAAGACACAAAGTTCCTATCAACCGCTTTGAAGTTCCCTCCTCCTTCCCTGGCGTGGTTATGGAACTCTCAGACCAGGAAATCAACCAGTACTTCACACCCAAAAACTTTGGCATCGGCCAAACTGTGACAATTTATGGACGTCGTTTTAAGATTTATGACCTTGACAACTTTACCAAAAGCTTCTATTACCATCATTTTGGTATCACAGATTTTGATCCAATTGAGGTGAAAAGCCCAAACAAAGCGCTTCCAAAAATGGTAAGAAGTGTAAAATGCCAAACTAGATCATGTTAATGAAAAATATGATAAAGGCAGTTAAGAAACTGACAAGTGGGTTGGCAATTTGTTGGTCTTTGTTTTTGATGCCATCATATATTAAATTCAAGAGCATTTTTTTCTTCTGTGATAAGCATTTTCTTGAAAAGCTCTTACGTCATAGCGTACATATATTCTTCCTTTCTAGTTATTGGAGTAGTTTTCAGAAAGGGTTTGTTTTCCTACTTTTTTTTCTCCATATTTTACCCATTGAAACTTAACGGACCTAATTTGTGCTTACATATATATATTTTTTTATCATAACTGAATATTTGCCATGCTGGTATATTAAAGATCTTTTGATGTTTTTATATCTTTTTCATTTTCTCTCATTTTATTTTTAGGAAATTGCTGAATACAACAATTTCGGGTCCATTGAAGATTCTTTGCAATCCTGCAACAGTCTCATACCTCAACCTCCTAAGAAAGACTTCATCAAAATGTTGGAAAATGATCACAAAGAACTGCGCTTTGAAGCTATAATGGTAGGTCCTTTCTTTTTGACTTATTAAACAACAAGGTTGTCTTCCATTTGTTTTTAAAAATGAGATAATCCTTTTTAAAAAACAAATAGAAGACACAAACCTTGTTGTTTTATTAGTTAACATCTAATCCATCAATACGCTTTTGATCTTTTCTGTCTCCAGCATCCAACCTGAATTTTTCTCTTGTAATTTTAAGACATAATATCACGAAAGCTTTTATTTCAAGAGATATTTAGAATATCCGTCATGATTTTTCTACAAGCTCTTTACAATCGTCAACATAATAAATGCTTAACTAAACTTTGAGGTAGTACAATAATAAATATCACCAAAATGCCCTGTTCTTTGGAGACAAAAGAATATTATACTTTGGCTAAGCTGCACCTTGATGATTTCAAAGGCATTATATATATATTGATTTAACTCAAGTACAGTGAAGTCAGGGTATCTAAACCCATACGCCCATACACAGGAAGATAGAATGGGAACTGATAAAGAAAGAAAGACAGTGGAATCCATCTAAAGTCAACTCGCTTAACGACAATTTTAAAAAATTAATTTTTGTAGGTGGTACGTTTTTCCATGCAATATCTCCAGGAAGCGGTTCCGTTTAAAGTCATCTCATTCAGCTGTCACAGGAAAGCCCCTTATTAAATGCTCTAGGGTAATCCCATCACTTTATTAACTGAATTGTGTGTGTGTGTGTATGTGTGTGAGACTAGCTTAGTGGGAGTGTGTATATGTCTAACCGCTCTACATATGTATAGTGTATCATATTAGTATTGGGGCTTAGGTAGCACCTGGCGGATGTATCTACACTCTCTCTCACTCGTTAGACTCTCTTCATCTCATGGCTTAGTAACCACATCAACACCATGTTTCACCTCACTCCCAAAAAAGATAAATGATTCAGTGACCAGCCAATACCTTGTCTTTGTTTATACGTGCAACAAAGTCTATTGGTAAGGGTTATCAAATGTAATCAAAATATCAGCTAAGTGAATCCAGTAGCAGGATTTTACCTGACATTTATTATTGTACATATTTTGATGTGACACCTTTCATTTAAATGAATATTTTGGACTTCATCTTATTTAAGATGCCAGGATGTAAGGTAATTTGCGAAGAAGTTTTTTCCAAATGTTCTCAAAATTGTTCTTCTTCATTTGATCTGTTTGAATATGATAACTCTTTTATTATCAGATTTCTTAACTGGTTTACTTGGCTTTCTACTTGTAGTTTTGTTGTATTTTGATTGCTCTGTGCATTTACCAGAATCTCCAAGAGGAGGGGTTATTTTTACTTGATATTTGTCATTGTTTAGAAAAAATGTTACAGTTACAACAAATATAAAACTGCAATACATGTATACAGTAAGGAAATAAATTGTACATGACATTACAACTTTTACCATTATGTTATTACACAGAGCACAAAATATATATATTCATTCACATGGCCTTCACAGGTAGAGAAAGAGAGGGGGGTTTTTTGTAGGTTTTTATTTCTTTGTATTAATTTACAATAGAAAGCTATAAATCCCTTACATACACAGATGTACGTTACTAATATGACAAATTATCTATTATAACTTTTTAAAATCAGTAATACCTATGACATTCTAATTTATATCAGTTCTACATTTTCTGTTATTAGTGTTATTCTTAAGAGTTTCATATATGATTTTTTTCTTCTGGAACTTTTTCAGTAGTCAAATAATTAATTTTCCTTTTCCAGGACACCATGAGGCCAGAGGATCGTAACCGTCGTTTCATTATCTCTTACCGTCTCATGGATGACATGTTGACCATCTATGAGCCCCCTGTAAGAAATTCAGGCATCATTGGCGGGAAATTCTTGGAAAGAACAAGAGTCGCAAAGCCAGGCTCTACCCTGAGAAGCCAAGTTACTATGGCCCTCAGGACTTCTACATTGGCGCTATTGTAGAAATATTCAAGCACAGATTTGTTATCACCAATGCAGATGCTTATGTTTTGAAATACATTGAGGAACACAGACCCCAATTTCCAGGTGAAATCTCTCTCTCTTTTCTCTCTGTCTCTCTCTCTCTCTGTCTCTCTGTCTTTCTCTCTCTCTCTCTCTGTCTCTCTGTCTCTCTCTCTGTGTCTGTGTCTGTCTGTCTGTCTGTCTGTCTGTCTGTCTGTCTGTCTGTCTGTCTCTCTCTGTCTCTCTCTCTCTCTCTCTCTCTCTCTCTCTCTCTCTCTCTCTCTCTCTCTCTCTCTCTCCGTCTGTCTGTCTGTCTGACTCTCTCTCTCTCTCTCTCTCTCTCTCTCTCTCTCTCTCTCTCTCTCTCTCTCTCTCTCTCTCTCTCTCTCTCTCTCTCTCTCTCTCTCTCTCTCTCTCTCTCTCTCTCTCTCTCTCTCTCTCTCTCTCTCTCTCTCTCTCTCTCTCTCTCTCTCTCTCACACACACACACACACACACATACACATAACACACCCCTCTCTATCTGTGAGATATATCCTTTTGTGTGATGGTAGTAATAGTAGTAGTAGTAGTAATAGTAGTAGTAGAAGTAGTAGTAGTAGTAGTAGTAGTAGTAGTAGTAGTAGTAGAAGTAGTAGTAGTAGTAGTAGTAGTAGTAGTAGTAGTAGTAATAGTAGTAGTAGTAGTAGTAATAGTAGTAGTAGTAATAGAGAGGAAATATGAAATTGAATATGAAGGCCTAATAGGTAGAACAGAGACAGTTACAAAGACAGAAAAGTTTCGGGCAAAACCGCCCTTCCTCAATCACACAATAACGATACAAGAATGATTTAGTGGTCATGAGTGACACTATATGGCGCCAAAAGGTGGCCAGTCATGTGATGAATCGGCACGTAGATTCCATGAGTAAGCCTCACAACAATAGAAACCAAATGTATATATGTAATAATAAAAAAATATAAGAAAGTGAAAAGAAAAAAGAAAAGAGGAAAAAGAAAAAAAAGGGGGGGGTAAGGGAATGAGGAATGAGGTAAAGCCGCTAATGAGCAGAGACAGACAGACAAATAGACAGGGAGAGAGAGAGAGAGACAGAGAGAGAGAGAGAGAGAGAGAGAGAGAGAGACAGAGACAGAGACAGAGACAGAGACAGAGACAGAAAGAAAGGAGGGGGGGGGAATCATACTGCTATTGTAATGATGAATTAATGATATTGTAGTTTGCTGTTGAGGCCATGAGGGTGGCACGTACCACATTGATTTAGAAGGCCCTGTTCCGCCTGGAATCTATCATGCCAAGTACCATAGCACTGTCGGACAGCAGTGACTGATATGTCTAGGATACCCTGATGGTCACTAGAGTTAAAGTGAGAAGGAACAGGTTTTGGAGTGACAGTTTCTGATGTCGGTCAAGTGTTGGGTAAAGCGGTCAGCCAAGCGAAGACCAGTTTGCCCAATGTACCTCATAGGACATCGTTTACAAGAAATGGTGTAAACGATGTTTCTGCTGACACATGTAAAGGCTGAAGTGACTTTCAGTTCATGGTTGGAGAAGGATATGGATACCACTTCCTTAACATTTGGGCAGGTATTACAACGTCTCCTACCACACTGGCGAGTACCTGTATAGGAAGGAGTATGTAATCTGCTGTGGACAGTAGTAGTAGTAGTAGTAGAGGTGGTGGTGGAAGTAGTGGTGGTGGTAGTGTTGGTATTAAGTAGTAGTAGTAGTAGTAGTAGTAGTAGTAGTAGTAGTAGTAGTAGTAGTAGTAGTAGTAGTAGTAGTAGTAGCAGTAGCAGTAGTAGTAGTAGTAGTAATAGTAGTAGTAGTAGTAGTAGTAGTAGTAATCGTAGTAGTAATAGTAGAAGTAGAAATAGCAGTAGAAACAGTAGCAGTTGTTATTTTTACTGTTGTTTGTGTTGTTGTTGTAGCAGTATATGAGAAAAAGAGGGTTATTCTGTATGCAGCCTTTTTCCCATCCATTTTTCTTACTTTTTTAAATGTTTGTTCCATCTTTTCTTTAATTGTTTTTTAAGATCATGCTACTATTATTACAAGGAAACATGTACGTCTAGACACAAGTAAATGGGTCTTCTCTGTGATGAATTTGATAAATTTTCAACGGCTAAATCTGGTTCTTTTTCTGCATCAAATTTCATGTGTTTTATTGAAGAAACATAGATACAACTCTCTTCTTATTGAAGTTCATCTAAGATTCTTGGAATGTTATTTAATTGAATCTATTCATGCTCCAAGGCAAGGAGCTATGATATATCTCTGTTTGCTCTTCCTGAAACCAGTTTGGTTCACATAAACAATATTGACAACTTTTTCTTTTATCTATTATTTATTTTATTTTCTTTGATGTTCTTATTTTACAGAGGATATGTACAACAGCATTAAAGAGAAAGTGGCTGAGTACCAAGGTCCTAAAGAGGCAATGAAAGGAGGACCAATGAAAGTGCAAAGACAGTGAGTTACATAATAACACATAAGACAAATGGTGACTATATTATCTCTATAGAGAAATTGCATTGTGGTGCATATGTACACACACACATAGCTGATGGAAGTTGCTTGAAACCACATTCTTATTCGACTAATTAAGAAAAAAAACTGGAAATTTTTTCTTCTGATGAAATTAAACCGTCGTATTACTATTACTTTTTTCAGAGCTGGAGATCTTGAGCTGATGGTGAGGCAAGTCCGTGCTCAATTGAAGAAGATTGCCATTACAGATAAAGCTCGTGTAGATGAAATGTTTTTGCGGTACAACAATGACCGCACTGGATACATTGATATGAACAATCTACTTAGATCTATGCAAACGGCTACAGCTGCCAGTTGATGAGGATGTGTTGAATGCCGTAAGCTGACTTTTATTCTATTTAGCTGGATTTAAAAAGAAACGACTCTCCAGTTGTGCTTACACTTCTATTTTTATTTTGTTTAATTGTACGTAGAAATTATTCTTTCATTATGTCTTGTACATTGAAAAGGACCCACTTTTCCCCTATTTGCGAATTTATATTAACTTCTCTCTTTTTATTAGTCTTTTTACAAAGAATTTGTTAGTTCAGAATGTCATACTTCTCCACTTTGAATGCACCTGTGACCCATTTTGCTGATATGTAAGAAGATTGCTTCATAATAAGAGCTCAAAATTATTGTATGATTAGTATGCATTGAAAACAGTGTATATATCATTATTGTATTGATCCATTTTCATTTTATTGCATGTTTGTTTGTTTTTCTTTTAAAAGGTGATCTGCCAAATCAGCTCTGATCCCGAAGGTCGAGTCAGCCTTGAAGACTTTCGGCAATTCATTGAAAGCACGTAAACAGAGAAAAGCCACAGAATTAGATATTTTCAACAATGTCCCTTTCATTTTTTTTTTTACTGAGTTGAGTCAGGAAATGTCAATATTAAGAATGACTGTTTTAGATTTATTCCAAGACAACACATCTCTAAATTTTCACGAGAGTTTAGAGACATTAAATTATGTTTTTAAATTATTTAACATTGATAACATCGTGAAACTGACCTTAAATATCTTTTGAGTACATATCAAATGTATATCTTTTTTAAATATGAAAAATGAGAGCACTGAAATATTTGTCCATGCAAGTCAAATCAGAAATCAGCATCACATTATTTTAATTCCTCTTTCTTCAAAGTGGAGGTAGAACAATACTTGTGTCAATCAGTCTATCACACAACACTGATCAATTTGGTCAAGGGTTTTTTATTAAGCACTTTGCAGAAGATCAGGGAATGGTGGTTCTTCAGAGTTAAAAATATTTGCCCTCATGGAGAGAACTGACACAACTTAATAGCTTGGGCAGTAAATAGAATCAACACATGTTTATTTTGTATTGTTATCCATAAGAGATATTTTTACAAAAACCTGACCATGGTAGTTGTATCATTGAAGGATTAAATACAATGGATTTTAGCAGCGTGTCTGTCAAAAAGAATTCTGTCTTAGGGGTGTATGTGAATTCAATGGGAAGCTTGAGGTTCATCATCTAAAAGAATGTGTTGTGTACACTTGGGAGACAAGTTGGTATTTTTAAGGAGATATAAATCAACTGAACCCATGTAAATTACACGTTAAACTTGTTATTTTATTTTTGTTTTTGTGAATAGGAAAGAAGAATTCCTTTTTTCACTCGACCATATTATGTGTACATATAATATATCAATGCTATTTTCAAAATCTCCAGTGACATTCATCAAATGTCTTTATTTGTTGTAGTTTTTGTTAATACAGTCAGTCATGAATTATCTTTTTTAGGAAGAATTTCACATCGAATATCTTATAGTGAAATATGCAATTCGTATCCGTCTATTTTTTGGAAGATAGATATGTTATGGTATTTTAAAAGACCCATAAAAACTGGAGCCTCACTATTTCATTTCAGGTAATCTCTACATCTTTTTCACCACTTTACACTTTACACTTTACACCTTTTTCTTCCTCGTGGAGGGGTGGTCACATGGACTGATACAGTGTTATTTGATAGAGCAATTTTTTGTCTTATTGCAAAAACTACCGTGTGATTATAAGACATTGCTAATATTGATATTTAAAAAATTCTTATTTACTTGTAAATAAAGCTCCTGTGATGGGGAAGGATCTCCAGTCTTCTTGATTGACTCCAACGCAATGATGTCTTTGTGTGTTGATGTTGTTTATGTCATTTGACCCAAATTTAGGGGGGGGGGGGGGGTCCTGGAGTGAAAATTTTCCCGTTTGTTCCCATCAATTTAATTTATGTATAGGTATAATGGGCATGGTGTATTGAGTTGAAATTTGTTGCTGTTTTTTCCTGATGCTTCCGGTTGCCATGGAAACATTGGTCATCTTGGATTTTGCTCCCAAATTTCACCAAGTTTAATATTGATAGGCTTTTTCATTTTTCAACAAATTTGTTTCAAACTTGGCACACACCTTATTTGATACCATATCTAAATTTGATCAGATCGGATTTTTGTTTCATTTGTAAGTTTTGATTTCATGAATTTTTGAAAATAGCATATGAGAACCAAAAATATACAAAAATATTGTACAAAAAATTCAATTTTTCCAAAACTATAATACATATAAAAAAAAACATCTGACCATTTCTTTGTTTTCTTCCACTCATCATGCGTATCAAATTTCATGAAGATACGTTGAGAAATAAAAAAGTAGATAGAAAATAATGAACAAAAAGGACATTTTGAGAAAATCATATTTTTATCTTATTTTCTGTTATTTGAATACATTTTTCTCCTATAAACCTAAAAAAGAGTAGGATAATACTTTGAAACATCATAAAACCTTGAGAGGCTCTCAACTACTTCTTATTGACACTGTTTCAAGTGCACCAGCACCTTTTACTCATTTTGAGATGGTGCCTTTTGATAATAGGTGCGGGAATATGTTCCATATTTTCCCGACAATCTAAAGGAATATTCATATTAGATCAAAATGAGTACCAACTTGCCATACTTTACATAATATTTCTGGCTTTTATTGTATAATAGCTATGTTGAAAGATAGGCCTGTATCGTTTCTAAAAACTTCCTATAAATTCAAAGAATCGATACTGAGCTTCTTTTATGATATCATTATGATGGGAATGACCTGCTCTATCCACTATTATGATAGACTAGATATGTCCCATTTTCGGCAAAAATGAAATTCAGAGAACACAACCCCCCCCCCACCCCTCCTAAGAACCATGTTAAATTTAACGCAATCTCTTCTGGTCATTAATTAATAATACGATATTAAACTTTCAATGAGATCTAATAATTTAATGTCTGCCATCTGAACATACGGATGTAACTATCTTCATTTAGATTGAAGTGTATGCATACTGTACTTCCATCTTATCAGCCTCATCTAAAATGGACATAAAGACACATTAATAGACATTAATAGACATTAATAAACATTAATAGACATTAATAGACATTAATAGACATTAATAAACATTAATAGACATTAATAGACATTAATAGACATTAATAAACATTAATAGACATTAATAGACATTAATAGACATTAATAGACATTAATAGACATTAATAAACATTAATAGACATTAATAGACATTTATAGATATTAATAGACATTAATAGATATTAATAGACATTAATAGATATTAATAGACATTAATAGTGTCCTGCTATACAAAAAATTAACCGTTTTACATCACTAAGTCATTAGAAGACTATTTTTTATTAAGTTCCATCTTAACTCTTAAGGGTGTTGACAGAAAACTCTCAGTTAGGTGAGGAATGCTGGCACCTTGTCTATTGCCTTCATTTCCAATAGCCAGGCATTCATTCACATTTTGGCCACAGACAAAATGCAGGATTTGACATTTTTTACATTAACAAAAAGGGAAATGACCCTACCTATGAACAAATACAATATTGTAAGTGTATAATTGAGAGATCATGACATAAAACACTTAGCGACAATGTATTTGAAGGAAAAGATCAAAACATGTATTACGTTTCTTATATGGTTGAATACAGCAACTTTATGGAAATAATCTTTGCTGGCGTTTACAATATCAGGTAAGGTTCTAACATCTGAGTATTTAAGTAGTAAAGAACAGTCTACATCATCATGTCTATCCTTAGGGAGCAGCTGTTGATATAACAAAACAAAGTTGTTCTTGAATGTATCCCTACGTGTTTGTCAAGAAATGAATAATCCACATAGTCAAATTTAATTGGATAAAAAATAAAGGTAAAAATGGATTTATAGTCCGTACTCCTGCCTGAGTGCAGGTTCAATTTGTTTACATGATTTATCCCTCCACATGCCATTTAATTAAAAGGCCTTCTCAACTCCTCTGGGAAGCATACAGTTCAGTAGTTTGTTGGGCACTTTGTACTAACATACATGTACTTACATTCTGACAAGAACTTTCTCTACTTATAGTTGTGTACTCATTCACACATGAGTCTAATGAGGAAACAGCATGAAATACCTTGCTTAAAAACACAACATTATAATGAAAAAAGAACTGTCCCGAGCCAGCCAAGGTTTTGAACCAGTGCCTTTAAATTTGTCAGGCAGGAGGCAAAGTTGAATTGCTTTGAGAGAAGATGCAAAAATTTAATGAATAGGACTTTGTTACATGGGGGGGGGGGGGGGGGGGGGGGGGGGGCTTTATCTTTTGTCATTGTTTTGTTTTGTTCTTTTCTTTTTGTTTTCTTCTTTAGTTCGTTTCGTTGCGTTTTTCCCCTATTCATTTTTTCGATACCAGTATCAACATAGCAAGTTACTCATTTAGATAATTCATTATTTCGCTACTTAATGACACATTTTCCATTATGTTTAAAAGTCATCTTGCCCAGGCTAATACTGGTGAAGTAAAAAGCCACTGAAGACAATGTCTGTAAGAAACCAATGTAAACAATAAAAACTGAAGTTTAAATAAGCAAGGCCTTACTCCAAATACGTGGCATCGGTAGCCAAGCGGTTATACTGCCGGACTGGGGATCATGGGGTCCCAAGTTCGAATCATAGCAAAGCTAGGTCCGACGTGTTCCTTGGGAAAGACACTGAACACACATTTTCCCTACTCTACCCAGGTGAAATTAGGTACCAGCACCAGCTTGGGAGTAAAGTCTGCATCAGACTAGCGTTCTGACCAGGAGTTGACTTTTATCACCTGTTCTGCTCAGCTATATGGGCCATAATGCACTCAAGGAACTTTACTACTCCAAATGCATCATCCCTTGCATAACTATACATTTTCCACTGCTTTGTTTTGTTTTGTTTTCTATGTCCTGGTGTTGTGTAGACAGGGACACAGATATCTACAAAACACTAATGTGGTTTCCATAAAGAGTTGTGTAAACAGGGACACTAGATCTACCAAACACTAATGTGGTTTCTATAAAGAGTTGTGTAGACAGGGACACAGAGATCTGCAAACACTAATGTGGTTTCTATAAAAGAGTTGTGTAAACAGGGACACTGAGATCTTTGGTTTCTATAAGTTTTGTAGACAGGGACACATATTTTACCAAACACTAATGTGGTTTCCATAAAGGTTGTGTAGACAGGGACACAGAGATCTACAAAACACTAATGTGGTTTCCATAAAGAGGTGTGTAGACAGGTATACAGAGATCTATCAAAACACCAATGTGGTTTCCATAAAGAGTTGTGTAGACAGGGACACAGAGATCTACAAACACTAATGTGGTTTCCATAAAGAGCTGTGTAGACAGGGACACAGAGATCTACCAAACACTAATGTGGTTTCCATAAAAGGTGTGTAGACAGGTATACAGAGATCAAAACACCAATGTGGTTTCTATAAAGAGTTGTGTAGACAGGGACACAGAGATTTACCAAACACTAATGTGGTTTCCATAAAGAGTTGTGTAGACAGGGACACAGAGATTTGCAAAACATCAATGTGGTTTCTATAAAGAGTTGTGTAGACAGGGACACAGACATTTACCAAACACTAATGTGGTTTCCATAAAGAATTGTGTAGACAGGGACACAGAGATCTACCAAACACTAATGTGGTTTCTATAAAGTTGTGTAGACAGGGACACAGAGATCTATCAAAACACCAATGTGGTTTCCATAAAGAATTGTGTAGACAGGGACACCGAGATCTATCAAAACACCAATGTGGTTTCCATAAAGAGTTGTGTAGACAGGGACACAGAGATTTACTAAAACACTAATGTGGTTTCCATAAAGAATTGTGTAGACAGGGACACAGAGATCTACCAAAACACCAATATGGTTTCCATAAAGAGTTGTGTAGACAGGGACACAGAGATTTACTAAAATACCAATGTGGTTTCTATAAAGAATTGTGTAGACAGGGACACAGAGATCTAATGTGGTTTCCAAACATTAATGTGGTTTCCATAAAGAGTTGTGTAGACAGGGACACAGATATTTACCAAACACTAATGTGGTTTCCATAAAGAATTGTGTAGACAGGGACACAGAGATCTACCAAACACTAATGTGGTTTCTATAAAGTTGTGTAGACAGGGACACAGAGATCTATCAAAACACCAATGTGGTTTCCATAAAGAGTTGTGTAGACAGGGACACAGAGATCTATCAAAACACCAATGTGGTTTCCATAAAGAGGTGTGTAGACAGGGACACAGAGATCTTACCAAACACTAATGTGGTTTCCATAAAGAATTGTGTAGACAGGGACACAGAGATCTACAAAACACCAATGTGGTTTCCATAAAGAGTTGTGTAGACAGGGACACAGAGATCTATCAAAACACCAATGTGGTTTCCATAAAGAGTTGTGTAGACAGGGACACAGAGATCTACCAAAACACTAATGTGGTTTCCATAAAGAATTGTGTAGACAGGGACACAGAGATCTACCAAAACACCAATGTGGTTTCCATAAAGAAATGTGTAGACAGGGACACAGAGATTCCAAAAAGCATAAAGAATTGTGTAGACAGGGACACAGAGATCTACCAAAACACCAATGTGGTTTCCATAAAGCATGCGTGGCAGCACAAGAAGAACAGTTGAATCTTGTCAACCTTGTATTTTTGCAGGGCTCTTTTAAAGTTGAATTTCAAAGGTTCCTGTAGAATGTTACAGGTATACTTTGGAGTTATTTTGAAAATATTATTTATCTTCACTTCCTTTAAAAACCCAGGTACCTTTAATCAATCTCTAAGACCCTTTTTTTTTTTAAATATTTCAAGATCTGATTCATCGATTGGTGGACCGGTTTAAATCAGTTAAATCTCAGCATATCAGTCAGACAAACATCCATAACTTGGGAACTAATCCAGCTACTTGCATGACATTTATACAATTGTACACGAGATGTATGGAAAGGAATTCGAAGATCTTACTGAAATGTTTACCTCTGCCACAAGAGATCTTATTGACACTCCAGTTGTGCTGAATTTCCATTTTAAAAGGAGGTAATTCAAGAATTCTATTAGCCCATTTGAAAACATGTGTTATATAGCTCTGTTCTCTCCCCTGATTTTATATACGAGCTTGGGGTCAATGGGCAACCTTTGGGCATCTAGAACACTCCCAACGATAAGAAGAGGGCCTTATTATAATTATAGTAAGTTATAGTCAATTTCATTTCATGTGAGCAACATTTTTTCGGGATATTTCTAAAAACATTACATCGTTTTATTTTCATGTTCAAATTTTGAACACCTACCTGAAACCTCATGTCGCAGTATGGCTATATATTTTCGTTCAATTTTAACATAAAATAACCAAAAAAAATCCTTCATAGAGCTATACATCTTACGGACAAATGCTAAAAAAACATATTTGCAAGTCAAATGCGAAAGCAGCATCATATTCTTTTAATTCCTCTTACTCCAAAGTCCAGACAGAACATTAGTTGTGTCACTCAGTCTATCACACACTGATCAATTTGGTCAAAAGGATTTTTCATTAAGCACTTTTTACATACAGTAGATACCGAGTTTGAATAGTTCAGTCTTTTCCGTGGCATCTCGACGGTTTCAATAAAACCGTATAAGAACGATATACAACTACATATATTTGCTTTATTGCAGCATTTCGTTTAATGTTGGCAACTTTGTTACCTCCAGCTAAAGAATAAAAGCAGATTAGTCTGAATCTGGAGAAGACGATGATGAAGACAAAAATTACAATATATATACTGTACCAGTATCACCGAATCTAGAGTATTAAGTATTAATACATTTTTACACATTATCATTCATTACGTTTTTATAATGTGTACAAATATTTATGAAAGTTGTTGACTTTTTAAAGTGTGTGATGCCCTCTCAGACAGTTGTGGGTATTAAAAGTCAGTTGTGAACCCTGGGATTACAACCATTGTGAGAGGCACGATGTCGGCCTCACAACCGAAAGGTAATGGGTTCGAGCCCCGCCAAGGGTTGAAACATTTCCTCGAGTTGTTTATCGAACACAATCCACTCCCCTGGTCCAGGTAGGTGGGTAGACACTTTGTCCCATCGGAGACAAACCATGAAAAGCAGGTCGTCCTTTGTGCAGATGCCTACACTCCGTGTACGTTAAACATCCCTTAGCTGTTTACAGGGCAGTTTGGGCAAAATACAAAATAAATAATCCTACAAAAAAAAAAACCCGAGATCACCTTAGTTGTGAATGTGGGTAAATCAAATCGAATCCCCAAAAAAGTAACCGTCGTTGTGGGCAAAAAAAATATAAACCGCCATTGTGGGCACAAAAAAATGTAAACCGCCATTGTGGGCACAAAAAAATGTAAACCGCCATTGTGGGCAAAAATAATGTAAACCGCCATTGTGGGCACACAAAAAATGTAAACCGCCATCGTGGGCAAAAATAATGTAAACCGCCATTGTGGGCACAAAAAAAAATGTAAACCACCATTGTGAGCATAAAAAAAATGTAAACCACCATTGTGGGCATAAAAATGTAAACCACCATTGTGGGCACAAAAATATAAACCACCATTGTGGGCACAAAAATGTAAACCACCATTGTGGGCACAAAAATGTAAACCACCATTGTGGGCAAAAAATTGTAAACCACCATTGTGGGCAAAAAAAATGTAAACCGCCGTTGTGGGCACACAATTGTAGGCAAATGTAAACCACCATTGTAGGCACCACATTGTGGCAAAAAAAATGTAAACCGCCATTGTGGGCACAAAAAAATTGTAAACCACCATTGTGGGCACAAAAATGTAAACCACCATTGTGGGCACAAAAATGGTCAAAAAAAAATATAAACCGCCATTGTGGGCACACAAAAAAATGTAAACCGCCATTGTGGGCACACAAAAAAAATGTAAACCACCATTGTGGGCAAGGTTTACTTGAAGGAAACAAACAATCAAGCAGATTGATTCCTTCCAACACATGTACATGTACCACGTCGTGTCGACAACGTTATTGAAATGTGATTTACTGTGCATGGGGGTGTTCACACGCATTGGTGAAGTGGTGATCCAGAGGTAAAATGTCTACCTTTCAACCAAAGGATCGTAGGTTCGAGCCCCGTCATCTTGGAGGGGGGGGGTTGGCTCGGTAGTCCAAAGGCAAGGTGTCGGCCTCTCAACCAAAAGGTAGTGGGTTCGAGCTCTGCTTTGGGTTGAAAAATTATTTTTATTTTTTTCGAGCAAAATCTACACCGTGATCCTAGTCCCATCGGAGACGGACGATAAATAGAAGGTCCCGTGTGCAGATCACAACACTATGTGCCCGTTAAAGACCCCTTGGCTGTTTACAGGGCAGCCCGGGCATCATTTTTAAAAATCCTACCAAAAAAGCCAGAGATCACCTTAGTTGTGGATGTGGCTAAGTCAAATCAAATCAAAAACCGACATTTTGGAAAATGTTTTCTCATATCTTTCGGGTAAAGCCCCACTACCCTGGTCCAGCTAGGGGGGGTCGACACCTAGTCCCATCGTAGACGGACTTGGCCCCGTGTTTTGTAGATCACACCACTTTGCACGTTGAGATTGTCCTGTCCACGTAAAATGTTAAAAATCCTACCAAACTCCCTGATCTCACCTTGTGGTGGATGTGGGTAAAATCAAACCAAATCAAAGGTTACAGGGAACTTCAATTCATTAAAACCTCTTCGACACGACAAGGGCTGTGTATTTATTACTTTTAATCTTGTTTAATCATAAAAATGGCATGAAAGAAGAGAGAGAGAGAGAGAGAGAGAGAGAGAGAGAGAGAGAGAGAGAGAGAGAGAGAGAGAGAGAGAGAGAGAGAGAGAGAGAGAGAGAGAGGAGAGAGAGAGAGAGAGAGAGAGAGAGAGAGAGAGAGAGAAAGAGAGAGAGAGAGAGAGAGAGAGAGAGAGAGAGAGAGAGAGAGAGAGAGAGAGAGAGAGAGAGAGAGAGGGGGGGCAGAGAGACAGAGAGAGGAGAGAGAGAGAGAGAGAGAGAGAGAGAGAGAGAGAGAGAGAGAGAGAGAGAGAGAGAGAGAGAGAGAGAGAGAGAGAGAGAGAGAGAGAGAGAGAGAGAGTCAAATCGAGATTTCTAGTCGAAAGCCATAAAAAGGGAACTTTGCTCACTCTGGCAAAAATGAAATCGCTCCCACTAACATAACCCTGACAGAAAATAACAACCTGCTGCCTTGCAGGTTGGTCTTAAATGACTAAAGGCTAAGGGAGTTAACCCTGACAGAAAATAACAAGGCCTGGTAGGGGATCTCAAGGTGGCAGCCCTACCATCTACCTAGGGTGCAGTGGGCTAATCCCCTGCTTATCAAAAAAAAAAACAGATTCAGAGAAAAAATAAATATAATATAACCGGCTTGATCTTTCGAAGACGAACTTGGAAACGAATACGGACTGTGATTTTTGAAACATGGAACGTTAGGAAATGAATGGAAAAGAGTTAGAATTAGTTGAAGAAATGGAAAAATTCAAATAGATATTTTGGAATTACAAAACAAAGAAAAAAAGGACAAGGAATAGAAAATGTAGGACCGAGTCATATTTTAATCTTCTCAGGAGTAGACGTCAAAGATAGAACTAGAGCAGGAGTAGGCCTCCTAGTGCATAAAAGACATGAAAAGCTACTAGAAAGTTAGAAATTTATAAGTCCACAGCTATTAGAGGTATATATAAAACCAAAAGGACGAGAAATTAAATAATTAATAGCTTATGGACCAAACGAAGGCGCAACTAAAGAAGAAAAAGATATCTTCGAAAACGATTTACAAATAACTGCAGGAACTAATGCTTTTAGGAGATTTAAATGCTAGAGTAGGCAACAATGTAGAAATGTCAGGAGGAGCAATAGGTAAAGAAGGGGAGACAACAACTTCTCCAAATGGAGAGAGGTTAATAGATGTTTGCCTAAAGAATAACATGAAAATAGCCAACACCTTTTTTCCTCATAAAGATATCCACAAGTATACAAGACTAAATGAAGACAAGTGTGAAAAGTCAATGATAGACTACATAATAGTTAGCAGCTCCCTTTTTTACAGCACATTGGGTGCAAGAGTAAACAGAGGAGCATAAATATTTAGTGATCATCACTTAGTGATTGCCAAAATGAGATTACTGACTGAATAAAACAAACAGAAAAGGAAAGAGAAGAAAGCTACTAAACTCAAAATAGAGGAACTAAATAAACCAGTAGTAAAACAGGTATACCAATCTAGGATAAAAAGATTTATCAACGAAAGACAGATGGAAACGAATTATAGCACAATGGAAGAAAAGTGGCAGGTGTATAAAGAAACACTACTCAGCTGTACTGAAGAGGTCTGGGGTAGGAAACAAATTAAAGGAGATAGTAAAAGAACGATGTTGTGGAATGAGGACATCAAGACCAAGATCAAAGAAAAGAAGGATGCTTGGAAGAAATATTTGCAAAGAAAGCGACCAGAGTAGATAGAATAGATTACGTGAATAAAAGAACTGTCGCCAAAGAGGGAGTTAGGAAAGCAAAACAGGAACAATGGGAAGAGTTTGGACAAAGACTTCAAGAAAGCTATCAAGGAAATCAAAAGCTGTTCTGGGTGGAAATGAAGGGCATGAGAAAGACCAAAGCATGCCCAATACGACGAATTAGGAATGCCAAAAGAAATCATGGAAACATGGAGAAAGCATTTTCACCAATTACATAATCCCTCCAGAACGTATGAAACAAGGTGTAAAGATCAATTAGTAAGAATGACAAGTAATCCAGAGGAGACACCTGGAGATGTAGATATATCAATGGAAGAAATCCAAACAGCTATAAGAAAAGTGACATAAGGAAAAGCCCCAGGAGCAGATCAAGTTTATCCAGAAATGATTAAAAACCAAGGGAGAGAGGCAGACAAACTACTACATGCAATATGCCAACAAACATGGAAGTCCAAACAGGTGCCAGACGACTTGAAAAAGGGAACGGTAGTACCAATACATAAGAAAGGATCAACTATGGAATGCTCAAACTATAGAGGGATGTCACTACTTAGCGTTCCAGGAAAAGTATATGCCAGGATACTGGAAATGAGACTAAGGAAAAGAGTAGAGGATCAGATTGAAGAGCATCAGACTGGATTTAGACCAGGAAGAACAGTACAAGACAACATATTTACAATTAGACAAATAGAAAAATTCCTTGAGAGAAACATTGACCTACACCTGTGTTTTATTGACTTGGAAAAAAGTATGTGACACTGTGGGGAGAGACGAACTATGGCATTTTTTAAAATAACACAATGTAGAGCAAAATTTAATAGAAGCCATTAAAAGTGTTTTACAATAAACCAACATGTGCAGTAAGAGTAGCTGGAAACATATCTGCAGAATTTGATGTAGATATAGGAGTAAGACATGGTTCTAAGTCCTTTTTTGTTTATCACATAATTTATGGATTCAGTCGCAAAGGCCTCTTCAAAAATGAAGAAAATGAATGTAAGTATGTGGAAGCTCAAACCAGTAAATGTATCAATGCTTTCATTTGCCGAAGATTTAGTTCTGTTTGGAAAATCAGAAAGTGACCATCAGTCGAATATCAACATTATGAACAATGAACTAAATAAAAGAGGAATGAGAGTAAATGCAAAGAAAACCAAACCAATGCTAGTAACTAGAGAAGCTAAAACACAAAATCTTAAATTGAACAGGAGAATTTAGAACAAGTTTAAAGCTACAATTACCTAGGAGTAATGATTAATTCAGAGGGAAAACTAAGAGAAGAAATCAGCCAGAGAATCAAAAAGGCAAGTGCAATATATAACCATCTAGGAAAGGCATTTGTAGATAAGCAAGAATTATCAACAAAAACCAAAATAGCAGTATACAACACAGTTTATTGTTCTACTCTCCTCTATGTCAGCGAAACCTGGACCTTAGACAGTAGAGGATACAGTAGAGTACAGGCAGCTGAAATGAAATATCTAAGAAGAGAAATAGAGAAACTAAAAGAGACAAAATCAGAAACACAACAATAAGAGATCAAACCAAAGCAGATGGCATAAAAAACTAAGATAGAAACAAATCAATTGAGATGGTTTGGGCATGTTAACAGAATGAATGACAATAGAATAGCTAAATCAGTATACAGTGCTAAAGCCCAAGGTAAAAGACCAAAACGCAAACCTCGGAGAAAGTGGGAAGAAGATATAAAAGTTTTTGGAAGGAAACAAAAAATGCCAGGACAGGGCATCCCAGAGAAAGATCATCTCGGGCATCTGAAACCATAAACCGAAAGTTAGAATGGGAACTGATAAAGAAAGAAAGAAACGAAAATGAAAATCTTTTTTTAAAGCGCACACGGCAAAAGAACATGAAAATCAAGATTTTGATTTGATTTGATATGATTTGAATTTATTCACATCCACAACTAATGTGATTTCAGGGGCTTTGGTAGGATTTTTAAAGTTTTCCCAGACTTCCCTGTAAACAACCAAGGGATCGTTAACGCACACACAGTGTTGGGATATGCACAAGGGACCTCCTTGTCACCGTCCGTCTCCGATGGGACTAGGTGTCGATCTCCCTATCTGAGCAAGGGGGGAGGGGGGATTTCAACTACCGTCGAGGCTTGAACCCACTACCTTTTGGTTGAGAGGCCGATACTTTGCTCTGAACAACCGAGTCCCCCTGAAAATTAAGAAAGCCAACACATCAAGGAAATACAAAAAGAATCGGAGTAAATCAAACCTTTGAAGTGTCTTACAATAAGCTTGTTACACCCCGAGTGATACCAAGTACGATTATGATCGAGCAGGTATTCGATGCTGATGTTACACAGATAGGCGTGAACGGCACTATACCGACTTTTTAATCACAAAACCTGTTTGAAATGGCGGCTTAGGTGAGTGAAAATTCTACTCAAAGACGGAGAAAGAATGAAAATTTCATTAATTAGCGTCACTTCTGATAGAAAAGTTCCTCAAATAAAAACGATCTTGGAATCATGTATTAGAACCCACATGCAAAATATGATTGTTCTTAGTGGCTTGGCAACAGAGCCTTTGACGAACAAAGAACTAACAACTTTGAATTATATATATACAAGCATATTACACTCCGCGTTGTACCAAGTACGATTATTAGATCGGGTTGGTATTCAATTGTGAAGTTACGCAGGTAGGCGTGAAGGTACTACTCCAACTTTTTAATTACCCGGTATAACCTTTCCAAAATGGCGGGCTAGCTGACTGAGTGAATATGATACTCACAAATACGGGAAACAATGAAGTTTTCATTTATTCAACTTCACTTTTGACACAACATTTTATCAAACAAAAATGATCTGGGGATGATTTAAATTAAGGCCTACATGCAAAATATGATTCCTATTAGTGGCCTATCCACGGAGCCTTTGACGAAGAAAGAACTTTTACCAACTCTGATTTATATCAAGACACGAACTCCACAAATGATATAAGTCTTAGTGATAGTTTGCTAAAAACAAACAATTTTTTCTTCACGGCTCAGGAACATGGAATTACAAAAACAAATGCACTGTTTTTTTTCTTGACATGTTGTTTCTTCCTTTCTTTCTTTCTTTCTTTCTTTCTTTCTTTCTTTCTTTCTTTCTTTCTTTCTTTCTTCCTTTCTTTCTTTCTTTCTTTCTTTCTTTCTTTCTTTCTTTCTTTCTTTCTTCTTTCTTTCTTTCTTTCTTTCTTTCTTTCTTTCTTCAATTCATCTACATATTTTAAACGGTTTTAGCAGATCATATACATTTTGCTCACATCTCTTTCCTTGGATCACATTAATACTAGACCCCGTGGCAATCTATGTCAGATCACGCATGACCAGT
>JAXRKP010001077.1:57500-75000 GCA_037039925.1 Doris montereyensis | reverse complement strand
TGATATCCCTCTATAGTTTGAGCATTCCATAGTTGATCCTTTCTTGTGTATTGGTACTATCGTTCCCGTATTCCAGTCGTCTGGTATCTGTTTTGACTTGCATGCTTATTGATAAATTGTATGTAGTAGTTTGTCTTGGTTTTTAATCATCTCTGGATAAACTTGATCTGCTCCTGGGGCTTTTCCTAATTTCGCATTTCTTATAGCTGTTTGGATTTCTTCCATTGATATATCTACATCTCCAACTGTCTCACCTCGATTACTTGTTACTCTTACTATTACTCCTTGTTTCATATGTTCTTGAGGGATTATGTAATTGGTGAAAATACTTTCTCCACGTTTCCATGATTTCGCTGTCTCCTTCTATTATTTCTCCTTTGGCGTTCTTAATTCGTCGTATTGGGCATGCTTTGGTCTTTCTCATGCTCTCCAGTGCTCCCCAGAACAGCTTTTGATTTCCTTGATAGCTTTCTTGAAGTCTTTGTCCAAACTCTTCATGATAGTTCTTTTACTCACGTAATCTATCCTATCCTCTTGTCCTTTTGTTTGCAAGTATTTCTCCCAGGCATCCTTCTTTTCTTTGATCTTAGTCTTGACATTATCATTCCACCATGCTGTTCTTTTCCTATCTCCTTTAATTTGTTTCCTACCACAAACCTCTTCAGTACGACTAAGGAGTGTTTCTTTATACATCTGTCACTTTTCTTCTATTGTGCTATCATTCGCATCCTTTCACTGATAGATCTTTTTTATCCTGGATTAGTATATCTGTTTTACTATTGTTTCATTTAGTTCTTCTATTTTGAGTTTAGTAGCTTTCTTCTCTTACCTTTTCTGTTTGTTTTCTTCTTTTAATAATCTCATTTTGGCTACCACTTAGGTGATGATCACTAAATATTTCTGCTCCTCTGTTTACTCTTGCATCTATTGTACTGTAAAAAAAAAAGGGAGCAGCTAACTATTATGTAATTTATGATTGACTTTTCACATATTATGTCTTCATTTACTCTTGTATATTTGTGGATATCTTTATGAGGAAAAATGTGTTAGCTATTTTCATGTTACTTTATATGCATTAGTCTCTCCATTTGGAGAAGTTGTTGTCTCTCCTTCTTTACCTTTTACTCCTCCTGATGTTTCTACATTGTTGCCTACTCTAGCATTTAAATCTCCTAAAAGCGTTAGTTCCTGTTTGTGTTTAAGATTCTCCGCAACTATTTGTAAATCGTTTTCGAAGATATCTTTTTCTTCTTTTAGTTGCGTCTTCGTTTGGTCCATAAGCTATTAATTATTTAATTTCTCGTCCTTTTGGTTTAATATTTAACTCTAATAGCCGTAGGCTTATAAATTTCCAACTTTCTAGTAGCTTTTCATGTCTTTTATGCACTAGGAGGCCTACTCCTGCTCTAGCTCTATCTTTGACGTCTACTCCTGAGAAGATTAAAATATGATTCCTTATAATAATATAATATAATACATTTTCTATTCCTTGTCCTTTTTCTTTGTTTTTGTGATAGCCAAAACGTCTACTTTGAATTGTTCCATTTCTTCAGCTAATTTTAACTCTTTCCCATTTATTGCCCTAACATTTCATGTTCCAAAAATCACAGTCCATGTTCTTTTCCAGAGTCGTCTTGGGAAGTTTGGTTTTGGATAAGCAGGGGACTGGCCCACTGTGCCCTAGGTAGATGGTAGGGCTGTCACCTTGAGGCCCCTACCAGGCCTTGTTACTTTCTGTCAGAGTTAACTCCCTTAGCCTTTGGTTGCCCAAAACCAGCCCACAAGGTAGCAGGTTGTTATTTTCTGTCAGGTTAACTCCCTTAGCCTTTGATCAATAAATGCTACGCAGCCATTTGGATTCTCAGATTGCATAAAACAATTCTAGACAAGATTTGAGCTCATTACGACCAGGCATTATGACGTCACTTATTTAGTATCAAAATGCTGTTGTCGTTGTCCAGATATATACATAATAAACACATTAGTTTTCGTGATTGTTTGTTATCTAAGCCCAGTTTGAGATATTTCTAAAAGCCTTTAACATGCATTCCCTTGCTCCATCTGTGAGCAGATGTGTACTAGTTATAGCTGGCAGATAAAATCTGTACCGGATCAGCATCTTGTATTGCGAGTTCCATTTTAACCTGACAGAGAATCCTGTGTAAAATCCGACTGTATGAGACTCAAATTGGGTCTGGAAGCAACTTTAGACTACTGTACCGTATAAAAAGCTCTTTGTATAAAAAATATATATTATTCTGCCGATTCGTCGAAAAAAAGCAATATATTCACGCATCGATGCCCATTAGAATAACGAAAGCATAATTTTCTTCTATAAGATCTATTATTTGCCTGTCAGCCAGAGTGTTACAATCTTTTCCAATGACGTAACTGTCTCACCTCATGGTGTCGAACTCTTGCCGACCAAGGAGCTTAGCACCATAGCCTTAATGGCTCACGCCGTGCAAACACAGGAGTTTATTCTGGTTGGTTCGCAGTTCAACTAACCGTTGCATTGTTCCTTTGATAGAGCGAAGTCAAAATCCAGTAAGCCGTGTGCGACAGTAGTTTATCGATCATTTCATTTCTTTTTGTTTACAATTCTGGAACGATAAGTTACAAAGACACATCGGGTCAATAATTGTAATCGTCAATTTCGGTGAGTCGTGTAGATTGAGAATCGATGGCCTCATCTTGGAATTCAATTCAAAAGGGTGAAATTATACACAAGATTCCATTTGTTTAAAATGGAAGCGAAATAGATTTCATAAAGAATCGTATCGATCATGAATACGCTACATCATTCGTGGCGGAACTTGGCGATGATTCGCATTGGCCGCCTCTGAAGAATCTATTTACATTGAAAAAAGCATTAGCCTAGTGGTTGCATGTGCGGATTTGACCTCATCAATGTTTTCCTCTCATTGGATGTGTATGAACCCATCGCAACAATTGGAATGGAAAGACAGGACAACATATAGACATTCATGATTCTGTAAATAAGTTCTTATATTCCTGATTTGGGTTGTTCATACATTATTTAATCATTCAGTCGGAAAAGATTCGTTGTGTACATCTTCAAGATTTTCCCCTGCAATCATCTTCAAATCAATCAAGTTGGGAGTGTTTGAAATCAATTCAACCTTCAGTGACAAAATAATTGAAAATGGTAAGATTTTACTCGTTAATAAATTCTGATGTCTGCATCTTTTCTTCACATCCCTGAAATATGTCACCGGTTGATGATCTTTGATATTCTCAGAGGGTGGAAGGATAAGAATAGAGTTACTTTGAATCTCTCTCTCTCTCTCTCTCTCTCTCTCTCTCTCTCTCTCTCTCTCTCTCTCTCTCTCTCTCTCTCTCTCTCTCTCTCTCTCTCTCTCTCTCTCTCTCTCTCTCTCTCTCTCTCTCTCTCTCTCTCTCTCTCTCTCTCTCTCTCTCTCTCTCTCTCTGTCTCTCTCTCTCTCTCTCTCTCTCTCTCTCTCTCTCTCTCTCTCTCTCTCTCTCTCTCTCTCTCTCTCTCTCTCTCTCTCTCTCTCTCTCTCTCTCTCTCTCTCTCTCTCTCTCTCTCTCTCTCTCTCTCTGTCTCTCTCTGTCTCTCTCTGTCTCTCTGTCTCTCTCTGTCTCTCTCTCTGTCTCTGTCTCTCTCTGTCTCTCTCTCTCTCTGTCTCTCTCTCTCTCTCTCTCTCTCTCTCTCTCTCTCTCTCTCTCTCTCTCTCTCTCTCTCTCTCTCTCTCTCTCTCTCTCTCTCTCTCTCTCTCTCTCTCTCCCTCTCTCTCTCTCTCTCTCTCTCTCTCTCTCTCTCTCTCTCTCTCTCTCTCTCTCTCTCTCTCTCTCTCTCTCTCTCTGTCTCTCTGTCTCTCTTTGTGTGTGTGTCTCTCTCTCTCTCTCTCTCTCTCTCTCTCTCTCTCTCTCTCTCTCTCTCTCTCTCTCTCTCTCTCTCTCTCTCTCTCTCTCTCTCTCTCTCTCTCTCTCTCTCTCTCTCTCTCTCTCTCTCTCTCTCTCTCTCTCTCTCTCTCTCTCTCTCTCTCTCTCTCTCTCTCTCTCTCTCTCTCTCTCTCTCTCTCTCTCTCTCCTCTCTCTCTCTCTCTCTCTCTCTCTCTCTCTCTCTCTCTCTCTCTCTCTCTCTCATGTGTCTGATCACTTTTGTCTTTTTTAAACTTCCCCGGTTACCTCCGTTCTTGAAGTATGCAGGCATGTCTGACTCCTATTCAGTTTAAATGTTTTGCTTCACTCCCCTGTCATTTTGCTTATTTTTCCGTCTTTCCAAAAAAAAGTGTCGAAACCAATGTTTTTAAATACCTCTTGTGTTCTCGAAAACATTTTAATTGTCATACATTAGCAGATCAGAATGGATACCTACTTTCTTTTTCTTTCTGTTTTTTGGGGGTTTTTTGTAGCTGCCCAAAAGAAGAATCGAATCAAGAAAATGCGAATAAATGCATTATTTCTGTTCATGAAAAGATCTATATACAGTACTCACTGTCAGTTTTACGTGGGATTTTAGTGGCCATCATAAAAGAAACGAAACAAATTTTTCAAATTACTCGAATTAGAAATAAAATTGCACAGTTGTAAGCATTTCAGTGAGTTCAAGACGGTGATTTAAAAAAACAAAAAGGATAGACACTGACATAAAGAGAGAAAAGCAAATTTTTGGTCACACCAAGTTAAAGAAAGGAAAAAGGAATACATATATATCCGAAACCATATTATTATGTTGATTGTTTTACACTGCATAAACATTCAACCATAATCCTATCTTACAGCTCTCAAATCGTCATTTATCTTATAGCTCTCACATTGTCATTTATCTTATAGCTCTCAAATTATCATTTATCGTATAGCTCTCAAATTGTCATTTATCGTATAGCTCTCAAATTGTCATTTATCGTATAGCTCTCAAATTGTCATTTATCTTATAGCTCTCAAATTGTCATTTATCTTATAGCTCTCAAATTGTCATTTATCTTATAACTCTCAAATTGTCATTTATCTTATAGCTCTCAAATTGTCATTTATCTTATAGCTCTCAAATTGTCATTTATCATTTTAAATCAGTATTAGTCAACACCGCCGTTTTAGATGTCAGGCATTCGTTAACCAATTGTAACAGTTTCTCTACCATTTGGATGCTATTAGCGTGGCAAGAGATTAAATTATTATCACTACTATCACCAGTTTCGTTATCATCACCGCCCTTTTGAACATTATTCATTGCAATGGTTACGTTTACATGTATTAGAAAAAAATGTCAATTATTTTGTTGTTATGTTATTGATGTTTTAATCACGTAATGCTTATTTGTGTGTAAGCTGTTTGTGTGTGAAGAATAATTTATTTATAGTCAAAGTGTGTTGTATGTCATATTGTATTGAATGTATTGGAAAACCAAACCACTGTCCCACTTTTGGACAATAAAGTTGTATTTTATATCTTATATCTGACATCTTATATAACATTGAAAGTCGTAGGAATAAAGACAAGACAAACACAATACAATTGTATTTTATATCTTATATCTGGTATCTTATATAACATTGAAAGTCGTAGGAATAAAGACAAGACAAACACAATACAATTGTATTTTATATCTTATATCTGGTATCTTATATAACATTGAAAGCCGTAGGAATAAAGACAAGACAAACACAATACAATTGTATTTTATATCTTATATCTGGTATCTTATATAACATTGAAAGCCGTAGGAATAAAGACAAGACAAACAGAATACAGTTGTATTTTATATCTTATATCTGATATCTTATATAACATTGAAAGCCGTAGGAATAAAGACAAGACAAACACAATACAGTTGTATTTTATATCTTATATCTGACATCTTATATAACATTGAAAGCCGTAGGAGAAAAGACAAGACAAACAGAATACAGTTGTATTTTATATCTTATATCTGATATCTTATATAACATTGAAAGCCGTAGGAGAAAAGACAAGACAAACACAATACAGTTGTATTTTATATCTTATATCTGGTATCTTATATAACATTGAAACCCGTAGGAGAAAAGACAAGACAAACACAATACAGTTGTATTTTATATCTTATATCTGATATCTTATATAACATTGAAACCCGTAGGAAAAAGACAAGACAAAGACAATACAGTTGTATTTTATATCTTATATCTGGTATCTTATATAACATTGAAACCCGTAGGAGAAAAGACAAGACAAACAGAATACAGTTGTATTTTATATCTTATATCTGATATCTTATATAACATTGAAAGCCGTAGGAACAAAGACAAGACAAAGACAATACATGTTGTATTATTATATCTTATATCTGACATCTTATATAACATTGAAACCCGTAGGAGAAAAACAAACAAAACAAAGTTGTAGTTTATATCTTATATCGATATCTTAAACCAATGAATGTGCAATCTCCTTTTATGCTTATATCTCTTTTCAATCTGAAAAGAATGGGCAATCAAATCATTTTTTGATATCTTATATCTTTTCAATATAACATTGAATCAATCGAATGGGACTGGAATCTCATTTGGAGCGATGGTGAAACAACTTACTCTTTTATTTTATATCAATTTCAGGTATCTTATCTTAATTCACCTTGAGATCACCGCACATGGTGAATAGAAAAATGAAACAAGACCAGAACAATCGAATGTTCTCCTTTGGCTGATAGTGCGCCTCTTTTCAATGGCAAGGCGATCAATCGAATGGGCAATCTCATTTGGCTGATAGTGCGCCTCTTTTCAATGACAAGGCGATCAATCGAATGGGCAATCTCATTTATGGTGTTATCTTTTCGATGGCAAGGCGATCAATCGAATGGGCAATCTCATTTGGCTGGTAGTGCGCCTCTTTTCGATGGCAAGGCGATCAATCAATGGGCAATCTCATTTGGCTGATAGTGCGCCTCTTTTTCGATGGCAAGGCGATCAATCGAATGGGCAATCTCATTTGGCTGATAGTGCGCCTCTTTTCGATGGCAAGGCGATCAATCGAATGGGCAATCTCATTTGGCTGATATTGCGCCTCTTTTCGATGGCAAGGCGATCAATCGAATGGGCAATCTCATTTGGCTGATAGTGCGCCTCTTTTCGATGGCAAGGCGATCAATCGAATGGGCAATCTCATTTGGCTGGTATTGCGCCTCTTTTCAATGGCAAGGCGATCAATCGAATGGGCAATCTCATTTGGCTGAACCCGCCTCTTTTCAATGGCAAGGCGATCAATCGAATGGGCAATCTCATTTGGCTGATAGTTATATCTTCTTTTCAATGGCAAGGCGATCAATCGAATGGGCAATCTCATTTGGCTGATAGTGCGCCTCTTTTCAATGGCAAGGCGATCAATCGAATGGGCAATCTCATTTGGCTGATAGTGCGCCTCTTTTTCAATGGCAAGGCGATCAATCGAATGGGCAATCTCATTTGGCTGATAGTGCGCCTCTTTTCAATGGCAAGGCGATCAATGGAATGGGCAATCTCATTTGGCTGGACGCAATGGCAAGGCGATCAATGAATGGGCAATCTCATTTGGCTGGTAGTGCGCCTCTTTTCAATGGCAAGGCGATCAGTCGAATGGGCAATCTCATTTGGCTGGTAGTGCGCCTCTTTTCAATGGCAAGGCGATCAGTCGAATGGGCAATCTCCTTTGGCTGGTGTTGCGCCTCTTTTTCAATGGCAAGGCGATGGGTGGAATGGGCAATCTCATTTGGCTGGTAGTGCGCCTCTTTTCAATCAAGAAATTTAAACAAAAGTCACCGAATTGGCGCCTCTTTTCAAGGCAAGGCGATCAGTCGTTTCCTTTGGCTTTTGCGCCTCTTTTTCATCAAGAACGCTTTTTGTTTGTTTAATCGAAATTTAAACAGGTCGCAGGTTCGCCTGGTGGTACCAAAAGAATCGGTTCTATCTATTGCCTTGTATTTGTTTGTCTTTGGTCCTACTGGGTTTCAACATAAGTTCATATCATTATTCATCACGTTCGACATGGCCCTTGCCTCACTCCTTGTCTGGTAGGATTAACAATTAACAGTAGCATGAAAAACATAACAATTGAGGAAGACAGGCGGATAGTGAAGCGAAGAAGAATAAAAATAAGAAGAAGAAGAAGAAGAAGAAGGCTGAAGAAGAAGAAGAAGAAGAAGAAGAAGAAGAAGAAGAAGAAGAAGAAGAAGAAGAAGAAGAAGAAGAAGAAGAAGAAGGAAGAAGAAGAAGAAGAAGAAGAAGAAGAAGAAGAAGAAGAAGAAGAAGAAGAAGAAGAAGAAGAAGAAGAAGAAGAAGAAGAAGAAGAAGAAGAAGAAGGCAAGAAGAAGAAGAAGAAGGGCAGAAGAAGAAGAAGAAGGTAAGAAGAAGAAGAAGAAGAAGAAGGCGAAGAAGAAGAAGAAGAAGAAGAAGAAGAAGAAGAAGAAGAAGAAGAAGAAGAAGAAGAAGAAGAAGAAGAAGAAGATCAAGAAGAAGAAGAAGAAGAAGAAGAAGAAGAAGAAGAAGAAGAAGAAGAAGAAGAAGAAGAAGAAGAAGAAGAAGAAGAAGAAGAAGAAGAAGAAGTAGGCGATGACGATGATGATGATGATGATAATGATGATGATGATGATGATGAGGAAGGCAGGAGGAGGAGAAGGGGGACATGGAAGGGGAAAAGACAGACTGAAAGGACAGTGACCTTATTGGTTAACACTGTACAGCACTTCTATTTGGTTGACCTGTAATCTGTAATACTTAATAGCTTCCTCTTAAACGTAAGTGTTGCCTCCCACTCTGCCCTATCGGCGACTGCAAAAATCCTAAGAAGCTCATTATGACCAGGTGCTATAAGGACCACTGATACCCCTACAAAGCCAACTGGTATTAAGTTCCGTGCCATAATCGGCTTGCTTTGATCGTATCCTGTGTTTGTTGATTTACGTAATAACACAACTAGCACATTGAAAGGAATGGTAGCTGCTGGTAGAGAGCCTAAACAGTTATGAGAAACAACCTGACTGGCATCCCAAAATAACTACATGCACTACTACCGTACTAGGACAAACAAAACTACACAAACAAATGGTTATCTCCACAGAAGTTTTCTTCCTTACACCAAAAACTATTGATATTAAGAAGTCTCTGCCTACATTTCGAAAGTGCCACTGTGTCCTTATAATATATAGATACAATGTACGATATTCATCTAGATGGAAATGTCAATAGGGTTTCTATAGCAGTTTTAAACAATGAAAACGTGTGTGTGTGGGGGGCAAGGGGATAATCAGAATAATAAATGCTTTTATTTGGTAAAGTTACTTAAACTGGGTTGGAGTTTCAACGGATGAAAGGCCTTCTTAAACAAATGAGGATTGCGTGGGCTGTGTCATATTTTGTAAAACTTGCTAATGAATAACTCTTTGCTGCGTGTTTATTCAAATAACTTCAATTCACCCATGGTTTGTCGCTTTGATTTGATTTGATTTGATTTGATTTGATTTGATTTGACCCACATCCACGACAAAGGGGATGTCGAATTTTTGGGAATTGTTTACTTTGTCGGACTGATGTGTAAACATCCAAGGGATTTTTAAATGCGCAAAGTTTTGCGGTCTACACGCAGGACCTCCTTTTGTCTCTGGTGGGATAATCCATCCGCTTACCCGGACCAAGGACGGGGGAAGGGGGGTTACCTGAAAGCTCATGAAGTTTTTCAACCTGCCAGGGATTGAACCCATGACCTTCTAGCTGTGTTGCTGATATCTTACCTCTAAACTGCCGTGTCCATTTGGTCTGTCACAAATTGAACTCCTAGCTACGGAATGAAGAACGTGAACACAAAGTAGCAACAACAGACAAACATGTTGTATGTATCACTCCTTGATAGAAGGTATCGATTAACATCCCTTGACAGTAGTATGATAAAACACATCCCTTGATAAAAAGTATCGATAGATCACATCCTTGATAGAATATATCGATATATCACATCCCTTGATAGAAAGTATCGATAGATCACATCCCTTGATAGAAAGTATCGATAGATCACATCCCTTGATAGAAAGTATCGATAGATCACATCCCTTGATAGAACATATCGATAGATCAATCCCTTGATAGAAAGTATCGATAGATCACATCCCTTGATAGAACATGTCGATGAATCACATCCCTTGATAGAAAATATCGATGGATCAAATCTCTTAAAAGAAAATATCGATGGATCACATCCCTTGATAGAAAATATCGATGGATCAGATAGAACATGATAGATCAAACCCTTGATTGAAATTATCGATAGATCAGAAGAAAGAATCGATAGATCAGATCCTTGATTGAAAGTATCGAAGATCAATCCCTTGATTGAAGAGTATCGATGGATCAAGAAGAACATATCGATAGAAGATAGAACATATCGATATATCAATCCTTGTTAGAACATATCGATAGATCAGATCCCTTGATAGAACATATCGATATATCAATCCTTGTTAGAACATATCGAAGAAGATCCCTAGAAGAAGAAGATAGATCACATCCCTAGATAGAACATATCGAATATCACATCCTTTGATAGAAGAATCGAAGATCACATCCCTTGTTAGAACAATCGATAGATCACATCCCTTGAAGAAAGAATCGAAGAAGATAGAACATATCGATAGAAGAAGAATAAGAAGAAGATAGAATATAGAAGAAGAACATATCGATAGATCAGATATAACATATCGAAGAAGAAGAAGATATAACATATCGATGAATCACATCCTTGATAGAAAATATCGATGAATCACATCCTTGATGAACATATCGATGAATCATCCTTGATGAAAAATCGATGGATCACATCCTTGATAGAATATATCGATGGATCATCCTTGATAGAAAGGATGAATCAAAGACATCCTTGATAGAACATATCGATGGATCACATCCCTTGATAGAACATATCGATGGATCACATCCTTGATAGAAAGTATCGATGGATCACATCCTTGATAGAACATATCGATGGATCACATCCTTGATAGAACATATCGATGGATCACATCCTTGATAGAATATATCGATGAATCACATCCTTGATAGAATATATCGATGAATCACATCCTTGATAGGAATATATCGATGGATCACATCCTATAGAACATCGATGGATCACATCCCTTGATAGGAATATATCGATGGATCACATCCTTGATAGAATATATCATGGATCATCCTTGATAGAACATATCGATGGATCACATCCTTGATAGAACATATCGATTGATCACATCCTTGATAGAACATATCGATGGATCACATCCCTTGATAGAACATGTCGATGAATCACATCTGATAGAATATATCGATGGATCACATCCTTGATAGAACATGTCGATGAATCACATCCTTGATAGAACTTTGATCGTATCCTGATAGTTTGTTGATTTACCTAATAACACAACTAGGATCACATTGAAAGAACAATCGATGAATCACTCCTGGTAGAGAGCGATGAAAACAGTTATGAGAAACAACGATGAATCTGGCATCCTTGAAAATAACTACATGCACTACTACCGTACGATGGATCAAATCCTTGAAAACATATCACAAACAAATTGATAGAATATATCGATGGATCACATCATTGATAGAACATATCGATGGATCACATCCTTGATAGAACATATCGATGGATCACATCCTGATAGAACATATCGATAGATCACATCCCTTGATAGAACATGTCGATGAATCACATCCTTGATAGAACATATCGATGAATCACACCCAGTGATAGAAAATATCGATAGATCACATCCTTTGATAGAAAGTATCGATGAATCCCATCCCTTGATAGAAAATATCGATATATCACATCCCTTGATTATCGATGGATCAAATCCCTTGATAGAATGTATCCATAGATGACATCCTTTGGAAAGTATCGATGAATCAATCCCTTGATAGAATATCGATAGATCATATCCCTTGATAGAAAATGAGATTCCCTTGATAGGTATCGATAGATCACATCCCTTGATAGAATTTCGATAGATCAATCCCTTGATAGAACATATCGATGGATCACATCCCTAGATAGAAAGTATCGATAGATCACATCCCTTAATAGAAAGTATCGATAGATCACATCCCCTTGATAGAAAATATCGATGGATCACATCCCTTTGATAGATTTGATTTGATCATATCCCTTTGAATATATCGATAGATCACATCCCTTGATAGAAAGTATCGATAGATCACATCCCTTGATAGAATATATCGATGGATCACTTTGAAAGTATCGATAGATCATATCCCTTGATAGAACATATTGATGGGATTCCCTTTAGAAAGTATCGATAGGTTTTTAATAGAAAGTATCTACACGATAGACCATCCCTTGATAGAAAGTATCGATGGTTCACCTGATATCTATCGATGGATCAAGGAGAAAATCCGCTTCACCCGATAGACCAATCGATATATCACATCCCTTGATAGAAAGTATCGATAGATCACATCCTTGATAGAAAATATCGATAGATCACATCCCTTCAACAAAAGTATCGATTGAACCCTTGATAGAAAGTATCGATAGATCACATGTGTTGCTATCGATATCAAATCCTTGATATAACATATCGATAGATCACATTTGGTCTATCACAAATCCCTGATATAACATATCGATAGCTCACGGAATAAGAACGAACATCAAATCCCTTGTAGCAACATATCGAGACAAACATGATATAACATATCGTATCAAATGCCTTGATAGAACATATCGATAGATCACATCCCTTGATATAACATATCGATAGATCACCTCCTTGATATAACATATCGATAGATCACATCACTTGATAGAACATATCGATGGATCAAATCCTTGATAGAACATATCGATAGATCAAATCCCTTGATATAAAGTATCGATAGATCAAATCCCTTGATATAACATATCGATGGATCAAATCCCTTGATATAACATATCGATGGATCAAATCCCTTGATATAACATATAGATGGATCACAATCCCTTGATATAACATATCGATAGATCAAATCCCTTGATATAAAAGTATCGATGGATCAAATCCCTTGATATAACATATCGATGGATCAAATCCCTTGATAGAAAATATCGATGAATCACATCCTTGATATAACATATCGATAGATCAAATCCCTTGATATAACATATCGATAGATCAAATCCCTTGATATAACATATCGATGGATCAAATCCCTTGATAGAAAATATCGATGGATCAAATCCATTTATATAACATATCGATGGATCAAATCCCTTGATAGAAAGTATCGATGGATCAAATCCTTTGATATAACATATCGATGGATCAAATCCCTTGATAGAAAATATCGATAGATCAAATCCCTTGATAGAAAGTATCGATGGATCAAATCCCTTGATAGAAAGTATCGAAGGAACGTGGGCATCGAATTCTTTGCTAAGTCTACCACGTTTTTTACATAAAATTCAGCATGTAAAGTTTATTTTATAATGCATTGAATTGTGTTATTTATGTTTCCATGGTGTGTTGTCCTTTTCAGGAGGGCAGCAATTACAACCTAACAGCAGAGCAACTCGAAGGTATGAAAGAAGTGTGTCTTTTAATACCTTTTTTTTTAATCACATGCGATTTATTTTTTATTTTTTTAATGGGCACCCCCAAATAAAACAACACAGCAACAACAATGCAAAGGAAACAGCATGTTATCTAACAAACGATTAAAGTCGGGTTGTCTGGGGACACCTGCTGTTCTATAGGTGGGTGGTTGGCATTAATATATATTTCTCGTTAATATTGATCAGTGATGATAGCATATATACTGTCTGTGCTACTTTTCGTCTAAAATAACTTTAAGACTATTGAACGATCAATATGGCTACCTAGATATGATGCTCAAAGAAATGAAGATTGTACACACTTTCGATGACGCAGAATACAGAAGTCATTGATGTCTTATTTTAATTTTTGATTTATAAAAATGTGTTTAATCAAGTTGTCGATAATATGACAAATTTAATTGTTGAGATGGGTTTTGTCTGCCCACACCTTTGAGGAAATGATTTTGAAATGATATTTTTTTGTGTGTCTCCCTTCCTTTCAATTCTATCCCTAAAAGTTACAAAATTCTCCAATGTAGCATTATAAAAGGATTGTGTCAAACCTGAACTGTTTTGGCTGTCGTACTATGAGATAGATACCTTTGTTAAACTGTTGATTAAAGGTGTATGGTTATTCGACATCCAATGCAATTAGGTGATGTGATTTACAAGATTGAACAAGCTCTATTATTTTGTCGTATACCATCGCTAGATCTGGGTCTATATAGTTATATTTTATATATCATATTAGTGTGTATATGCATGTTTTATTTGTCATTGTCCACTTTACTGTAGCATTTCTAGCCTGATGACGATATACTTTTCCTCTCAGAAATAAGACAGTCCTTCAATGCGATTGACAAAAATGGTGATGGTAGGTTGTCCGTTCATGAACTGATGAAGGCCTTTCAGGCTCTGGGCCACAACCCGACAGTTGGCGACATGAAACAGTTGTTGTCAGATTGTGACGGAAACAGTAAGTAATAGTTCCACTTGTCATTGCTTAAACAGGAAACTCTACATGGTTCCATCTTCAATCATCGATTGTCACCTGCACTTATATTTTACCCTAGTAGAGTAAGCTGTGGAATGGGCTACCAACAGAAACAAAACTCAGCAATAACACTGAAAACTTTAAAAACAGAATTAAACAATCACTTTAAAATCAAAATTGGATTACAAGTTTTAGGTTAGATTAAGACATGCGCGCTGACAATGATACACAAGAACTGAGTTGGTTAGCTACTATTATCATTATCATTATCATTATCATTATTATTATTGTTATTATTATTATTATTATTATTATTATTATTATTATTATTATTATTATTATTATTATTATTATTATTATTATTATTATTATTATTATTATAATCATCATTAACCTTATTATCATTATTATTATTATTATTATTATTATTATTATTATCATTATCATTATTATTATTATTATTATTATTATTATTATTATTATTATTATTATTATTATTATCATTATCAACATTATTTTGTATTATTATTATTATTATTATTATTATTATTATTATTATTATTATTATTATTATTATTATTATTATTATTATTATTATTATTATCATTATCGTTATTATTATTATCATTATCATTATTATTATTATTATTATTATTATTATTATTATTATTATTATTATCATTATTATTATTATGAAGAAGAAGAAACAAATAACATTAACATACTGGTACTTAGAAATGTCGTTTCTACATTTGGACTGTGAATGCATGTTTGCCTAAGCTTTAGCTTGCTGCACTGATCAAACATTGTGGTACACTGTATTCCGAAAAGTAATTGACGCCAAAATCGATAATTAAAAATGCATACTCGTGAACCAATATTTTTCGAAAGTGAAAATTATAATAAGCTAACGCTTAGTGCAAATAGTTTCATTTCTTGGTTGGTTGTCACACCAAAGCTTGAAAATGGAGACAATAGGATACGGATGTGTGTGTTAGTGGGGCGACGGTGTGAGATAAGGGATAGATGTGGCTATTTTTGTGAGTTGGCAGCCTTTGGAAGGAGATTGTGTTAATATTTTGTTTGCATCTTTTATTGGTTGTTGAATTTGTTATTTTGGGCTTTATTTACTGAGTTGACGGTTTCTTTGTTTCTGTGTTGTTTATGGAGGCTTTTTTTGTGTCGATGTTTTGGCGAGGAGAGATGGGCACGAAAGAGATGGGCACGAAAGAGAGAGAGACAGAGAGAGAGAGAGAGAGAGAGAGAGAGAGAGAGAGAGAGAGAGAGAGAGAGAGAGAGAGAGAGAGAGAGAGAGAGAGAGACAGACAGACAGACAGACAGACAGACAAACAGACAGACAGACAGACAGACAGACAGATGCAGAAACAAAGAGGGAGAGCACCGTAGCGGGGGTAATGCTTTCCTGGGGTAAGGAGAGTGGAGGCAAATCTCATCGAGTATCGTAACGCTTCCACTGAAGTCTGTTTTAACGATTTGAGAACAGACAGAGCAGAGTCGGTTTGGTTTGCTAGGGCAACCTGGCGTTAATGCACGTTGTAGATTCGTGCACATAAAGAATTGTATGCGAAGCCGGTTAAGTGTTTGCAAAAGGGGTGGGGGGGTGAATGTTTCTAGCTCCTGAGTGAAAGCAGCTTAAAGCTGAAACTATACGACCACGGTACGACTAACCGGTGAGTTGTGTTTCATTGAATCAATCTCCATCCACTGTTGATGACCACGACTAACCGGTGAGTTGTGTTTCATTGAATCAATCTCCATCCCCTGTCATGACCACGGTACGACTAACCGGTGAGTGTTTCAGTCCCCTGAACCATCTCAACCGGTGAGTTGTACTTCATTGAATCACCGTCCAAATTAAATGACACGGTCATCAACAGGGTGTTTCATTAGAATCAAGTGTTTCAGTCGAACACATCTCATGACCACGGTTACTCGCATCGTCCAATAAATGACAGTCATCAACAGGGGTTTAGAGACTACTGTTTCAGTCAGACACATCTCACCGTCCAAATTAAATGACAGTTACTCGCATCGTCCAAATTAAATGACAGTCATCAACAGGGGTTTAGAGACTAGTGTTTCAGTCGGACACAACTCAGCGCGGTTACTCGCATCGTCCAAATTAAATGACAGTCATCAACAGGGGTTTAGAGACTAGTGTTTCAGTCAGACACATCTCACCGCGGTTAGTCGCATCGTCCAAATTAAATGACAGTCATCAACAGGGGATTAGAGACTAGTGTTTCAGTCAGACACATCTCACCGCGGTTAGTCGCACCGTCCAAGTATCGGTTGGGCCCAATTCCAAGCAAAAATGGGACGGAAGAAGAGCTGGCGTTTTTCTTCCTGAAGGGGACTTTGCCCCAATGTCGAATACAAAAATTAATTTCATTACATAATGGCGATGATGCTTAGGCGCCACCCACCCACTGCAGGATGTAGCCCTCCGTAGATGCCCCTCCCAACCCCCCAATTGAGTTATGTTCCCTGTCTTCCTCTGCCACGTGACGTCAGTCTATTTTTTTTTATTTCATCACGTCATCTTGTCCTGAGGTCATCCTTAGTTTCTGTGTCCATTTCTTGGGTGCTATTCTGTTCATGGTTTTGTCCGTATATTGCATTTAAATCTTGGTAGACGGCCAGCCCATTTCCTCTTTTGTCTCAGTAAGTGTTTGAGGACATCAGTGACATATGTTCTTTTTCTTATTGCAGTGCAAGAAATTTTATCTTGAAGTCTGCTAATATGTAGCATTTTACTCTCCATTGCTCTCTGGGTGGTTTGTAGTTTTCTTTCTAGTTTCTTCAATAGCTACCAGGTCTGGCATCCGTATGTCATAATGGGTAGCACTCATTGATTGAATATTTTATCGTTTCGTGGTCATTGGGAGATCTCTT
>JAXRKP010001077.1:45000-52500 GCA_037039925.1 Doris montereyensis | reverse complement strand
GACGTTATATTGTACATTGTACACACGACGTTATATTGTACATTGTACACACGACGTTATATTGTACATTGTATACACGACGTTATATTGTACATTGTACACACGACGTTATATTGTACATTGTATACACGACGTTATATTGTACATTGTACACGACGTTATATTGTACGACGTTATATTGTACATTGTACACACGACGTTATATTGTACATTGTACACACGACTTTATATTGTACATTGTACACACCTACGTTATATTGTACATTGTACACACGACGTTATATTGTACATTGTACACACGACGTTATATTGTACATTGTACACACGACGTTATATTGTACATTGTACACACGACGTTATATTGTACATTGTATACACGACGTTATATTGTACATTGTACACACGACGTTATATTGTACATTGTATACACGACGTTATATTGTACATTGTACACACGACGTTATATTGTACATTGTACACACGACGTTATATTGTACATTGTACACACGACGTTATATTGTACATTGTACACACGACGTTATATTGTACATTGTACACACGACGTTATATTGTACACGACTTTATATTGTACATTGTACACACGACGTTATATTGTACATTGTACACACGACGTTATATTGTACATTGTAAGACGTTATATTGTACATTGTACACACGACGTTATTTTGTACATTGTACACACGACGTTATATTGTACATTGTACAAGACTTTATATTGTACATTGTACACACGACGTTATATTGTACATTGTACACACGACTTATATTGTACACACGACTTTATATTGTACATTGTACACACGACGTTATATTGTACATTGTACACACGACTTTATATTGTACATTGTACAATCTTTCACAATGCACACAGCGTCTGACCGTAGTATTCCCAGGATTCGAACTCAGTACCTCATTGTCCCAACTCCGGCAGCCTAATCAATTAGTTGAAGAATATAATTATGGTGCTCTATTTTCGCCATGGTTCATATGGTATATTTCCTTTTGTATGATTGGTTAATTCCCCCCCTTTCATAATTAACACCTGACATGTTACGTTGCGTAAAGACAGACTTACAAGTTTCTTTGATTCTTCTTTCTTTCTATACAGCGCAGCTTTCCATCACTTCGATCGGGATCACAGTGGTTATTTGAATACCGATGAACTCCACAAATACCTGACAAGGTAATTGCTATAAGCTATAAGTACAGGTTTAAGGATTTATTACCATGTTTAGAATATTTCCGTTTTTCTTTTTTATTTGATTTTTTTTAAAGGTACTTGCTCTGTGTTGAAAATAATGAAAATATTTAATCATTGTTTATTTTTTTGGCCTTGATTTTTCTTTGTTTTGTTAATCTGCTGGTTGTTTTTTTATCTTTTTCTTTTATTATTATTTTTTATTTTTCATCAATTGTTTGTTTGCATTATGTCTTTTGTTGTATTTTGATGTTGTTGTCGTTGTTGTAGTTGTCGTCGTCGTCGTTGTTGTTGTTGTTATTGTGTTTGGGGTTGTTTTTTCTCTTGTTAGAAATAACATCAATTTATAAAAAAAAGTAGTTTTTGGTAGGGTTTTCTTCCAAAACTTCTTCAGCAATCCCATTGTCTACTTCTTGTCTAGGCGTTTTTTGTCGAATATTTTCGTTCCGTTTGGATGACTGTTTAATTTCCAAGTTTTCTTTGTCCTCAACCTTATTCGTTCTCCTTCTCCAAGATTTTACACCGATTATTATAACTTACCAACCTAACACAAATGACACTCCCACCACATACACACACACATAGACACACACACACACGCGCGCGCGCACAGACATACTCACACACACACCCTTTTATCAAATTCAACAAGAAACCATTTGTTACGTTTACTTTCCCATCCACTTACCGGAAGTCACCATTTTCAGGTAACCAATAGCTATAACTTACTTCAAGTGACTCACGGCTTAACTTCTAAATCCCTTGATTACTAGTCCTCCCCCTCTCCCACGCTGACAATTGGTTTGCTGAATAGCAAAAGAATTGTGTCTTACCGCACTCATTATGTAACGTAGTCGGTGGAAACCTTTGTCAACAAGGACCTTACATTATATAGATCTAATGCTTTTTTGGATTTACCGTGTGTGTTCTCGCCTCAATGCTGTGGATTTACCGTGTGTGTCCTCGCACAAGTGCTCACTCATAGACTTCAGATAAATGTTTCGCTAGTGGGTGGGGAGAGGGGGTTGGGGTCTCCATTTATCAACAGATGAACTCAACCTCGCTCAATATATTTCTTCCCGCTTAAAAAAGCATTACTGCCAACGTTTTCAAATAGTACAACAGCAAAAAGCATAGCTACCAACGTTTTCAAATTGTACAACAGCAAAAGAGCATAGCTACCAACGTTTTCAAATAGTACAACAGCAAAAAAGCATAGCTACCAACGTTTTCAAATTGTACAACAGCAAAAAAGCATAGCAGCTAACGTTTTCATATAGAACAACAACAAAAAAGAATAGCTGCCAATGTTTTCATATAGAACAACAACAACAAAGTATAGCTGCCAAAACGTTTGCATATAGAACAACAGCAAAAAAGAATAGCTGCCAATGTTTTCATATAGAACAACAACAAAAAAGAATAGCTGCCAATGTTTTCATATAGAACAACAACAAAAAAGAATAGCTTCCAATGTTTTCAAATAGAACAAAACAACAAAAAAGTATAGCTGTGAAAGTCTTCAAATAGAACAAAGCGAAAAAGAATCTGACCACCCAAACTAGTTGTAACTGGCAGAACGATCCGTAATATTCCATTGAACGCAGGGATAATTTAACTTGTAAAAAACAGTCTGCCGATCATTGGCCTTCCTAACTAATTGTGATGGCAGTCTTGCCAACTCAGAATATCGTCTCCGGACTTTCACTCCAGTCTCTATGAGTCCCTGTCGTTATCTTAAGGTTTCTTTAAAAAAATAAAATACCGGTAATCCTTATCCCTCATATACGTATGTTTCAAGGAAGATACAAACTTTAGGGCTTTAAGCCAGAAGAAAGCGTACTACCACTAAACATATTTTGTTTTACCTACGTATTGGTTGGCAGCCATGGACGAATATTTAAGAGAACTGTCTGTTAGGCACTTTGCCTTTACATCCTCTCAAAAATGATTCTTATGCATTTTGCCTGGTACGCATTCAGACTTGTATCAAAGAAGTAGGGTAGATTTATACATATTTACCTTTTATCTGGGGACAAATATTGAAAAATTATATTTCGTTTCATGGTACACTTCTTACCTAACAACATCTTGGAGGCCTATTTAGATCTACATAAGTTCGTTTTTATTTTTATTTATTCCGTTTTGTCTTTTGGTTTTCTGTGGGGTTGGTTTTTTAGTGTTTTTTTTGTTTTGCTTTGTTTGGGAGTTGAAGTTTGTTTTGGGGTTTTATTTGGGGGGGGGGGTGTCGGTTGTGATGGTTATTTAATTGACGAGTTTTGTTTCGCCTGTTCGATTTTTTAATTATTTTTTTTTTTGATTGTTTGATCACACTGGACACCATTTATTGTATTATCAGTGACCGTAAAAACAATTTTTATTTGGGGAGCATCGTCCCCACCCCAATATCTCCCCCAAAACATAATATTTTCTCTGCCTAAACACCTTTACGATTCGACTAATAGAAAACTAATTTTTCCAATGTTTATGGTGTTGAGAATGATTTTGTTCAAGGTGTTCAATACATTAAACACATTTATGTCTATCGATTCCCTCAGGATGTGGTGATAAGTTAACTGACGAAGAGTTCAAGAAAGTCATCAAAGACATTGATAAAGATGGTAATGGAAAGATTGATTTGAAAGGTATCGAAAATTAATATCTGTTTATTTATCTATCTATCTATCTTTCTTACTATCTATCTATCTATCTATCTATATATCTATCTATCTATTTATCTATCTATCTATCTACCTATCTAACAATATATCTATCTATCTATCTAACAATCTATCTATCTATCTATCTACCTATCTATCTATATATATATATATATATATATATATATATATATATATATATATATATATATATATATATATATATATTATATATTTACTTATCAATCTCTTAATCAATATTTGATAGTCAGGTTTATTCTACTTAAGAATTTATACACGTCTATTTAACAGTGTTTTATTCTACTATTAACAACAAACTTGGATTTTTATCAGCGCATTTTCGTGGATTACGACAATGTCAAAACATGTATTATCAGCAGACCGCCATATGACTTTGACGACAAGAACACAATTCAAAACAAACATTCCTGTCGTAATCACCGGTGTGGCAAATGAAAACAGAAGACAATTGATGTCTTGAAGGGTGACCGGCCACTCTCTCCTCAGCGCCCACCCGATCGACCCCCTTTTTTTTTTACAATTTGTGCAAGTTATTGACAACGCAAACCATGACACACACACACACACACACACACACACACACACACACACACAGTAATAGCAATAGTTCCCAACCCAAGACAAATTCTTGTCCAGTCGGGCTTATACAGCCTTGTCGTAACAATACAGAGGAATCGACAATCACCGCTCATATTGGTCATCGTCCTCTCAAATCGTCCCACCCTCCTCGGCCTCCCCCCTGACCACCACATTAATTAGCCATATGTGTCATCAGCACTCGATTGCACGGTAGAAAAGCAACACACGACTTGATCTCGACACTGAATGATCAACCTGGCCCGTCAATAAATGTTCAGCCCTGCACAACGACAACACATGATTTGACTGATAATTTACATGAAAAAAATTTAGTGCGAAATAATAACCATGTTAAAGTCCTACTCTTGAACGTTCAGTCATCGCGGAATAAAAACGGGCCGATTCAAGACCTGATTATTGATTCTGATGCTGATATTGCTTTCCTCACAGAATCATGGCTCCGACCAAAAGTTGATGAGGTATTCATCAACGACTTTACTCCCAGAGGTTTTAAGCCTACAGAGACTCAGTTGTTCGGGGTGGGGTAGGGGGGAGGAGTGTGCGTAATAGCAGGTGCAATCTTAACATCAAAATGATAACGATCACCACATTCAAATCATTCGAATGTTGTGAGTACACACTACAAACAAAGGGACTATCAACAACCTCCATGTGCAAATATCGTCCACCACCTAGTAAGAAGAACAAAGTATCGGATTTCGTTGTTGATTTTCAAACTCTGTTAGAAAGTTACACGACAAAAAGAACAGACCTATCATACTTGGTGACGTCAATCTACACTATGATAATCCGCATAACCGAAATGCCAATACCGTAAAATCGATTCTAACATCAAGTGACAACTTCACTAATACGTGTTTGTTCTGTCTTTATTAGTGGAGTTGTCACTTATTGTCATATTTCGCCTTTGACTTCACTCCACTGTGGCTCATTCGTATTATTTTAACATCAAATAGCTTCAAGCAACACGTAAACACGGCAAGGCATGCAAAACAACAACATACATTAGACTGGGTTGTAACCGGTGACAACGAGGACATTTACAAACTTAACGTAGCGGATAAAAGTATATCTGACCACCACGCCGTTACTTTCGAAATCACGTCAAAAAACCAACTCCCAGACACAACATAACAATAAAATGAAGCTACTGATTAAAGCTGCAAAGGTTAAATATTATAACAGTAAAATCAATGAGTGCACAACTGCGCGCGCCCTGTTTACTATAACCAGCAAAATGACAGGCAAAGCCAGCAAATCTGACACAGAAAATGTTCTACCCGGTTACTCAAAGAATGACCTACCTGATGAATTTGGATATTATTTCAAGGAAACGACTGCATCTCTTTGATCCAATTGACAGAAACAATCTTGACCAGCATCATAATATTTCACTACCCCAATCTATTTCTTGACTTTCAAACAATTTAAGATACAAAATGATTTTGTTTCAGTGCGAAACAGCCTGATACCAATGAAGAAAAAATGTCAGTCTTAACCTTGCTTGATTTAAGCGGCATTTGATACGCTTGACCATTCTATTCTTATTGAGCGACTTTCCATAACGTTTGGTCTAGATAGCACTGTGCTTGACTGGTTTATATCATATCTTCATGATCGTACCCAATCCGTATCTCTTGATAAAATGCAATTCTTCTCTATTTCCACTCAAGTTTGGGGTTCCACAAGGGTCAGTGCTTGGTCCCATACTATATACATTGTATACACAACCGCTTGGTGATACTGTCAAACAGCATGGGGTCAACCACTACATGCATGCTGTGATACGCAGCTTTACAAATCTAGCATGCCTATGAACACAAAATATATTTTGAAATTCATGGAATTACATATATCTGATGTAAAAGCATGGATGAGTACTAACAAGCTTAAGCTGAATGAAGAACAAAACTGAAATATTACTTTGCAATTTTTTTTAATCTCTGTTGGCCTAAGTAACTAGCTCTTTGAGAGTCGAAAACGACGAAATAAAATGCACACAAAACGCTAAACATCGAGGGGTATATTTCGATGATAATTTATCTATTGAAAATGATATAAACCATCTCTGTAACAATCTTTACCTTGTAATCGGACGTATACGCTCCCTGTCAAACTTTTAAAAATCTAAGTTCTCTTAAAACATTGACTTCAACACACATTTTTTTCCAAAATTGATTATTGCAACTCTGGTTTTTTAATTACCTGATGTTTTCATTCACATGCTTCAACGTATCCAAAACTACGTGGCTTTTGATTTGATTTGATTTACCCACATCCACAACTAAGGTGGTCTCAGGGTTTTGTGTAGGATTTCTATTTTTCCCCCAATATGCCCTGTCAGCCAAGGGATCTTTAACGTGCACATAATGTTGTTATCTGCACACTGTAGCTCCATTTAATCGTCCGTCTCCAAAGGGGACTAGATGTCGATCCACCTACCTGGACCAGGGTGGGGCAGGAGGGTTGGGGAGAGATTTTGCTTCGAAAGAATTGTTCAACCGTTCAATTGTTTAATAGAGCTATGCCGATAACGGGACAGAGCACAGAAATTTTCGGGTAGCCAATCTTTCAGCAGCAGCAAAGAAACAAAGAAACATTAACTACGAAACAATGCTGAACGGAAATAATGGCAACTTTTAATTCCGTTCAGCCTTATTTTCTAGTTATTGTTTATGTGTCTCTTTGTTGCTGATGAAGGATGGGCCTCCCGAAAAGTTATCTGTCCTGTCCCGTTTTGATCTATTAGGCTTTCATTACTACTTCATATTTCTCTTTATTATAAAAAGATATCCAACGCACAACGACCAACGTTCAATAATAATTATTAATCTAAATATAAACTCGATAAATAACTATTCATTTCCTTTTCTCTTATTTCAGAATTTACTCAAATGTTGACCAAGAGAAAATAATCCTCCGTCGTTCTACTGAGCAAGAGACATTATGGAATTCTAATTCAACAGTGGATTGGAACAT
>JAXRKP010001077.1:2500-40000 GCA_037039925.1 Doris montereyensis | reverse complement strand
GTCTGCAGTCTTTTATGTTTATTCTTTGGCAGGTCAACAGGGAATGAGTTACAGTAATCTCATTTTGAAAACAAAGGTGCTGTTATGAGAGTTTTTAATATTTTCTTCAAAAATAAAATGTCTTATATCCCGGTACCGATAGTGGAAATTCTCTTCAATTCAATTATTTGAATCTTACATATAAGTATTTATCTGGTCGTTTATAGAAAGGGTAGGCCTACTGTCAAGAAACGCTCCTAGGTTTCTTGCATTGTCAACAATGTCAATTGTGGCACCTCAGATTAATCTTCAAATATCTCATACTACTATCTGACAATACACATTGTATTAATCCACAGCAGCTTCACAGGTTGTTTAAACAGAATTCAAAAGTCTTGCCTAAATTCCGAATCACCAATAAGCTGGGACGTGGATGATCAAGAACAAAAATACCTAACAACAAACAAACAAAATACAAAGCAAAAGACTACCAAAAAAACCCCAACAATCTACACAATTCAGGATTAAAGACAATGGTATTTTCCTCTTGTTCTTGTTTGATATCGTTTTTTTTAATGTTAGCTACTTTATTGTAGGCCTAAGCATTTGCTGAGGGGAAATATAAGATTTTGATCCTCCTTCTTGAACTCTACTAATTGAAATATTTTAGCCATTAACATGCAGCTTTAGGTTACAAAGGCTCAAAGCCAGATTTCTGTGCAATCATCCTTAGATTATTAAATTCATAACTTACGTCCCAGACCGTCTAAACACATCACTTATCTCTCCTAAGCAGAAAAACGCAATATATAATGTATTAATATTGAGACGGGGGTGTTCTGAAGTACTGGGTAATCCTAGAGACAAGGGGGCTGAACGAGATTCTCCTCGAGTTTACCCCTTTTTCGGTAATTGGTTGACTGAATCTAAGATAAAATCTTCTTTATACATGGTCCTGTGATGCGTGTAAAAATGTCATGTGCAAGCCAAAGGCAACACAACCTTTGATAATACATGTACGTATAGTTGAACTAGAAAACCCAACCGTGGAAAAATAAATCAAAGCTTCGTTGTTGTAATATGTATTCGGTTCTTTGGCCGTATGGCAAGGAGATGACTGACAAAACATAAGATCTTCTGTTTGATAAAACCAATTACAGCAACTAGTGAGTAGTGAATTTCTGTGATAGTGCCTCTGACTGAAAAAAATTGGATTTACGGAAACAAACAGGTAAGCTATGGAATTAATTCTCAAGCTGACTTTGGAAAGTCTAAGGAATTTAGTTTTCCATCTAATGATAAACTCTTGATAAAGATTTCAGTGGGGTTTTTTTCATGATATGGATGAGATGATATTCAATTTTGATCCAGGTTTAAAGATTTTTAAAAGGCCCACCGTAGATCTACCCAATATCGATAAAAATCTTTTATGTCGTTTTCTTCGTGGCAATTGATCGATTTATAGATTGATTAATAAATAACTTCTGGACTATGATTTTTCGATATTACCCATCAAATGATGAGTTAGATAGTTTAGGTCTATCCTGACATGAATGGATCAAACAAATCATATCTAGATCTAGATTTCTAGATTAGATCAAGAGAAGATGGGGTTTTTTTAGACATAAAGGCTAGGCTAGAGGGTTAACATTTGACATTCTTGCAATTGATGAAGCAATAGCTATCTTTAGATCTAGACCTAGGTAGAGACTTTAGTCTAGACCTGAATGAAAAGGAAATGCAAGTGATTTTTTCAAGGTCTGTTCCTTACTTGTAATGTGTGTGTGTGTGTGTAGTCTGTAGACCAAGTTAGTAATAGAGTTTCTAATTAATCCCCATGGGAGCTACCATTCCATTACACACGGTGTGTTTGGGATTCACTTTACCTAACTGACTCTTACGTGAATGCGCAGGGTTGCCTGGGCCCCACGGCTGGTTTGTGTTTTTCATGCTGTGTTATGGATTGAAAATCACGTAACTTTATAATTTATGATTTAGATACCATGTGAAACCCATTGGATATATTCTGTGAAAGTTTTATTAATAAGCCAAGTAAAAGTGTTGAGACAGGAAGAGCCATGATAAATAAAGATCAAAATATAATTGGCAGCTGGGGTCCACTTGTGTTACAGTACAGAGTAGCTACTACTACTACAATGCTTCTTCTACTTGTGTAATCTCTTCAAAATTCTAACAATTTTAATATGTAAAGACAGTAAAGAGGTGGTCAAGACAATTGACTTCATTAAAATCTTTTTTTACTCTGTAACAGAAGGGTCCATTTGTCACACCTTGAAACCTAACACCTCCTATCTACTTGAACTCTACCAAGATTCACTCATCCCGAAGTAAGCATCAGTTTTCTCTAATATGATTGGCTGACCAATCAGAAAGCTAGATTTAAGCTTTATTTGAGTCAATGTGAAAATACAATGAAAATAAACACATTTTAAAGGCCTCTCCCATCCACACGGAAATATCCTGATTTCGCTACACGGTTTGTTAGGTAAAGACAAACAGTGAGACAAGGGGCATGTCGGAAGTGAAGGTAATGACACTTGTAAGACAATGTGAAAGTTCCATAGGAACAAAAGACGAGACAATTACAAGGAATAGACATAAAAAAATCCTGGCCACCATGGGGATCAAACCCCGCGACCTCCGCGTCGGCACCCATCGCCTCGCCATGAAGAAAAGAAAGCGTGCTCCCAACCGAGCTAACTACGCACCTAAAAAGGAGTTTCATTAGCAAGGTCTTTCACACAAATCCAGTCATGACTAGCAGTCATATTAACTTTTTAGGGAGCATAGTTAGCTCGGTTGGTAGCACGCTTTCTTTCATGGCAAGGCGATGGGTGCCGACACAGAGGTCGCGGGTTCGATCCCCATGGTGGCCAGGATTTTTTTCTGTCTATTCCTTTTATTTGTCTCGTCTTTTGTTCCTATGTGGCTTTCACATTACCTCACGGTTTGTTAGGGCAGGATGGAAATAGCTGGCTGCCGCGCCACAGGTGTTACTTTGTGTTCAATTATTATCTAGATCTAATTTAAATTCAGAACATAGCAAGTTTAACTCCAAGGTCCGACACAAGATTATGGTGTGAGTACCCAAAAAATAGGGAGCTTTAATAAATTTGTAACTTTTTTATTTCAGTATTTTCTCATCATTTTTTAACCACAGTGTTCATCAGAGATTAAACCTTTTATTGGCGCCAATAAAAATTGCCTATATAGATACAAACATGTGCAGACCTGCCGTTTATCCTGATTTAATCTGAATCATCCCAATTTTTTTAGTGAAAATTCCGATTATCCGTTGGCCCATACCGGTTTTTTTTTGTATTACAACTGCATTCGTTGCCTCGACGGCATTGTTCCGTATATTCAGCGTGTGATTTTTGTTTTAATCAGCCAATAGCCGGATGTCGTGCCTATCCAGGATTTATGTTATGAGTAATGGTGTATCGATTCTCTTTGTCCGTTCTTCAGAGTACTCGTGCTATACTTGTTCGAAATTTCAAAAATCGTTGTATGATTACGTGTCATTGAGGCCTACCGTTATTACTAGAGCCTTAAATTTCACACTGATTAAGCAGAAGGCTTCGCTGATATTCAATGACTTGTTAGATCTAGATCTAAACGTCCCTAGTGTTAGGGACGTGTAGCTCTAGGTCTAGATGATCTGTATCTGTACTCTTAAGTAGATCTAAAAGATCTAAATCAAAATCAAGTTGAGATTAAAATCGTTGAAACAATATGACTCTCCCTGCAGCAAGTGCGATCACACGTGTCAGAGAGAGAGAGAGAGAGAGAAATGTCTCGTGTGTGTGTGTGTAAAAAGAGAGAAATAGAGAGCATTTTCGTGCGTGTTTCGTGCGATTGCGAATGTATGTGAGTGTGTGTGTTAAAGAGGGAGTGAGCAACACTTTATGAAGTGAAAGGCAAATGCAAGGAAGAATAGAGGTTGGATGGTAATTGACAGGTATGTCATGCACGTATGTCTGACCGGTTAGCAGGAGTGGGGTGGGCATGTGTGTGTATGAAGAATGTGAAAATATGATAGCAATGATTAGCAAGATAAGTGACCACTGATGAGAAAGAGAGGAAAAGTGAGTGTGACTTCCAGTATGTAAACAATGTATCATGTAAACAGTGGGAAGGAGGCAACTGTAATGTTGATTTAGTACTAGAATTAGAATTCAGGTTTTATTGGCACGGGGGTGGGGGCTATTATAATGGATATTTTTACTTGGGAAGAGGCAGAACCAGCGTCAGCAATACCATTATTTTATTATAAATATTAAGTTCGAGATCAGACGACCGGCTGACTCTATACCTGAAATCATTCATGGATCCTGATTTATTTATTTTTAATTTAGAGTGGCAGGTCTGCATATATGTGACATTAGTTTATCTTGAGTGGGGATAAGTGAAAGGGTTGAGAAGCTAAAAATCTTGTGGAGTGGAGACACCATTCACACAGTACACAACTTCCATCAATAAATAGATGAAAACAGTGCGATCTATGCTGTTTCTGACTTATAGTTCTAGTACTAATGGTAGTAGTTGTTTTGAAAGTTTGCATTACGTCGAAGGCTTGCACTGCCAGCAGTAAAAAGCCCATAAAATCAACCGTTTGTGCTAGAGAACTCGTTCCGGTAGGAAATGAAAGTAGAATGATAAGCCTAGAAGATACTCCATGCCGTAATCACATATTATACACGTGATCTTTCTATAGTTATGGCCCGGCAACGTTATGATAGAACATGTGTAACAATAATTGTACTATCGCTTAAGTGTAGCGTTATCACATCCGTGCGACAATGGTAGTCTATGAGTTAGGCAAACAGATTTAGAGTCTAGCTAAGAAAAGAGTTTGCTCCTTTTTCATTTTTATTGTTGATCTAGATCAACTTCAAAACAGATTTGATGTTGTGGTCTACTGTTTATTTTTCATTTATTTAGAAGGAAAAAATTTGAGTTGGGTAACTTAAGCCACCCTGAAACTAATTCCAGAGTTCCTTACTGACGACGGGCCCTTCATATCATGATAAGCACCTATTTTTGTCCAACCAATCAAGGGTTTTATTCTATTGTAAAGTTTACTTAGATTTAGCTTCCTAATCGAACTGCTTGCACAGTCTATATATATATATATATATATATATATATATATATATAGATATAGATATATATATAGATATATATTCGGCTATTCCATCATAACCACTTCTCTCTTTCACTTGGAATTCTGCTACTGCGCTCAATCACACACATTCATGCACATGCTTCACATAACAAGAAAAATACAAAAAAACAACAAATAACAACACATGCATGTGAGCACACATCAGTCAGTAATAATAGTTAATACCCAGACCGTTACAGTGAAAATAATGTCAAGTGAGGTAAAGGAACAATCGCAAGAAAGTCCCTTGAGCATCGACTCACGCGGCATCCACCGTATTAATCTAGGCCTGCTATATTTATTTGACAGACAAACTGAGAATAGAAGGTTGGAGGGTGTTTACACGTGTGTTGTGTTTACTTACTAAAATCTTTTAAATTTGAAATTTTATTGCCATTTCAGATATCTATTGGTTTCTACAGATATGGCTCGGGGTCAGCAGAAGATCCAATCACAACAAAAAGCCCAGAAGAAGGCACAAGAGTTAGCTAAAGGCAAAAGCTCTTTAAGTGAACAGAAGAAGGCTGCTGCTAAAGCACTGACTCACACGTGCCCAGTGTGCAAGGTAAAATAGATTCATTTGCATGGGTGTTTTTCAGTTTCTTAGGGGGGGTAACAGGTCCTAAACATGTTTGTTTTAATTATTTGATAGAAAATTTTAACCACTACCATTGTACCATTGTCTTAATTAGCTGAAAAAATATTGATGTGATATTTTTATCATATAGTTACCATGCGACATCGCCATCTTGGATTTTCATTGTGAACATACCTACAACTTCAGTTCAAATAGGCTTATACATTAGTTTTCAACAAACTTGGCCGTAACTTCGCTCACACTTTATTCGGTTCAATATCTATACGCACCCAGAGCAATTTTGAATAAATGAAACGGTTTTTGATTTTATGAATTTTTTGAAAATGCATTTAGCAACCTTTCCATTATGAGAAAATCACATTTAAAACAATTTTTTTTCGTTATATATGTGAATGTTTTCACATATAAACCTAGAAAAGAATAGTATTTATACTGTGAAGGATCATACAATCTTGAAAGGCTCTCAAATACTTCTTGTCGACCTTATTTCAACTGCTCCGGGTCCCTTATACTCATGCTGGGTGGCACTTTTCTTATACGCAGCGTGCCTCCCATAATTTGAGGCGATCTTAGCACATTTTTCGGATAGAGTGCTTTGTGATTATTAAAATTAGAACCAACTTGTTATACTTTTGCTTGTGAGGCAGGCACAAGGAAATTCACCTCGTAATATATATATATATATATATAGATAATTTTCAGAAACCAGTAAATAGGAGTACACAGGAGTAAAGGGCTACAATTTGATTCCTTTTTCTTCTTGTTTTAAGTCTGTCAAGCAGTTTGTATTTTTAATGGTGGTTCAAGTTTTGAATTATGTATAATTTAGTTCTGTCATTACGACATGACATGCCGTTTTCATCACAGAAATGTGTTTCTATCTTTTAGGCACAAATGCCCGACCCAAAAACTTTTAAGCAACACTTTGAAAATAAACACCCCAAATCACCGATGCCACCTGAACTTCAAGATGCCTAGAGGTAAAATCATTGTTCTCATGAAATATATTAGATACAATGGAAACTATCTATATGGCAACATCCTTTTATTAGACATTTCAAGCCCAATTTTTGTTATATAATAAATGCCTATTTAGCATTTAAGTATACTTACTTCTTCATGCCGACGTTATGTTCTTGTGAGAGACACTTAACACACAATTTCTCCACTCTACCAACATGCAAATGGGTACAATCGCTAGCTTGGGAGTAAAAACCTGCCTCAGACTAGCGTCATGTGCAGGAGGTGATTATTATTACCTGTTCCGTTTCCCATTATGGAAACTGGGATACGCTCCGACACTATGACTTTAATGGTCTTGAAGGATCTTTGTTTATTTTTATTTACCTCTTCACATGTGAAAAAGAAAATTTACCTTAATTGCTCCCTTGGACAATATGGGGGATTCTTGTTGCATTAAGCGTAAGCCCATTGATAGTTTATATTCCTTTCTCTAATGAATTTAAAATGCCAGTGCCCCTACAGACGGCAGTAATTGTTTTTAAGTAGAGGCTGCCTCTTTTGTCGACATCTCTTTCTCGACCAACCTATTATGTCAACACGCAAACTTCTTCAATCCCTCTCTTAAGGACTTAACATGTAAACTTGTAGGCCCGTTATTGGTCAACAATGTGTGACGAATACACACACACACTCTTCTACATCATCAGGTAATAGCTTTCTTGACATCATGTGACTGACTCCAACCTGAGTCACGCATGCTAACATACATCTTGACATGCATTGCAGTACTCTCTCTATGACGTAATTACGTGTCTACTAAGCCATCATCATCTATCTTTTCTCTCATCTCGGCCATCTTTTTACTCAACAAGATATTCCAGTCCCTTTATTCAATGTCAATATATTAGGTGGCCTCTGGAATGATAAATCTCTTCTTTTTTTTTTTTCATCTTTGATGGCTGCTTCTTTGTCTTCCTTTTTGTTACCTACATTCAATCTATGATTATGTTATAACTGTGAACTTAGGGGTCACATCGGGGTTCTTGTGGAGATGGGTTGGGTCTTCTGCTTCATCTTGGTTTAGTGTCACAGAATTTGTTTCGTTACAGTGTGTTGAATCAATTTTTTGATTAACTGTAAATAGATTTATGAACTCACTCAATCCTAGGCCTAAGATAGGAGCTCTACTTTTAGTCTGTATTGTATATTATTGTTTTGTTTCATTTCATTCAATAGATTTACCCAGATCCCATTTCTATAGTCTTTGCTGTAGGGCTTAAACGTAGCATATGTCAGTCATACTGCTAATATCAGCATTATAGTCGTACATTTAGATTTTTCTGGTCATTCGTTTATGCTGGACAGTTTTATCGACAGAAGCATGATTTATTCCTTATTTATATGCCCTTATCAGTGTAACTCACATTTTACCATCACCAAGAGCTTTATCTTGTTTGTATTTCTTTTTATTCTACTACCAAGGCTTCATAAACAGACTGATGGATGGAGGGAGCTAATACTGTGACATTGACAGAGTTGTACAGCCTGAAATTGAACAAGCGTTGTTGCCAGAAGTTTTATATTTGATTGATTTTAAGGATTGCCAAGGTGTTCACAGCTCCATCTCCGACTTTCTCATTGTCCTGTTTGTCCCTTTATTGTCTTGACATTATGCTTTGAACTTTTCCTCACCCGACTTTGGTCTGCTGATTATATGTTTGATAGGTTTTCTTTCCTCTGAATGTTTGTTAGTGTGTGTCAGCAATAGCTGTGGTGTACTCCTCGTTTTAGAAATCTATACTTTAGAAGACCGTTGGTTGGTATGAACTGTAGTCATCTGCTTTTCAGCCTGTTCCACTCAATTTTCTTTCGTTTATGGAAACCAGCAACAAGGAGGATATGTACATAAAATCATCCACATTCCTTGACAGTTGTTAGGGTCAGTGCATGAGGTGATATCTTGTAGAACTGTACCATTGAAAGGATTTATCTTCAATTTCAATAGTAAAGAAGAAGATAGTCGGCAAGTTTGATGAAAAAAGCAAACTCAACTGCTCTCTGTTGCAAGTGGAAGTGTATCTCAGGAAAACCATTTGAGGACAGCTGCTCAAAAGGTTTCTGGTAAAAGTTCTTCCATATATTTGTTTTAGAGATTTTCTTTATGTCAATTAACTTGTATTTTTGTGATTTGAAATTTGCCAATAATTCATATTTGGAAATTTGAATCTGTGTTACTAAGATTTTTAATGTCCTCCAATGTTTCCCCATTAACTGCCAAACTAGCTGAGCATTTGCAGGGCTTGTTGAAAGGCAGTCAATGGTTATTCTGCAGGAGTTGGTCTGTTTTGTAGTTATTATTATTATGAAAATATGTTATTACCTCCATTGTCATATTGCTTAATATTTTTTTATTCTTATTGACAACCTATATTATATGTGTATTAATATGAATTGTCTGCCTCTTAAGTATTATCAGCATGGAGGCCTACACATGTTTTTAAAGAAAAAGTTCTGGTGTCACTCATTAGTTGTTTTCAAATTTCCAAAGTCTTGTTTTTTTTTATCTGAAAGCATAAAATAATCTTCAATACACTACTACTATCATGAATTCAATTACGTTAAAAGAAGTTTCTGATTTATTTGCCCTTGTTCACTAACCAAAAGTCATAAAAATCTTTTAATTGGTTTACTGTGTTAAAAATTGGAAAGTAAGATAATAAAAAAAACTGAAGAGTTGTGGGCAATTAGATTTAGTTCGAGCCCCATAAGTTTGTCACCATATTCAGTCAAATCCTGTAGATTGTTGTAGATGTAAAGCAAAATTCAAAATTTCATCCAGTTTCTTTCATTAGCCCTGGTACTGCAACAAGTATGTCGATTTGCACAATAGGTTGTGACTTTGATTCAGAAAAATTATTAGTTTTACACAAAGGCCTCTCTCTCAATACTCTCATACATGGTTGTTATCACCAGTAGAAAAAATGACAACAATTTGCAAAGTACAGTACTTTTAAAAAGACATCTCATTTAAACATGAGTGGAATAACAGCTGCTTGCCTAATAGACTTGGAATAGACGAAACTAGAACCTAAGTTGCACATGTACTTAGTGCGTTTTGCTTACAAATTTCTTGATCATTTTTAGTGAAGCTATCCACTTTGTTGTTTCTTGAAATTGATAACAGATCTCTCCTCATTGCAGCATTATTCTTATTGAATGAGAATAATAAGACTATAATAGGATTAATGAAAGCAGATTGGGGACCATTAGGAATTATAGTTATGATATTAGGATATATTTCTATTTTATTTATACCATGCTATTCATTACTCTGTAATATTCACTCAGTTTGGTCAACATCTAGATATAGATTCTAAACTCATAGTTTTTCTTATCTTTCAGTCCTACTTCTATTTATTTTATGTGCGGCAGGTCTTTCTTTTATGGCAACAAACAAAATCACATATAAATGTGTTACGTCAGAAATAATCAAATACATGCCAGTTTGGTTTTTTTAATCATTGCCTGCAGTTGCAGTGTGAAATCAAGGTGAAAGATCACATCTTGTGTACCACTTTTCTGACAATAAAACTATTGGACTTTTCAAAGAAGAGGCAAGTGCATGACAGAGGTTTGAACTACCAGTTTGCATCATCTGATTTACTTTCATTTCATCATAAAGTGTCACCACGTTTTCTTATCTGTAGAATATACTGTTGTACACTTGACAATATTTGTAAATTATAAAGCGAGCCAGTATAGCAGCATATCTTTATTTCAGGGCTTTGATATTACATTTTTTGGACTGGAAAATATCCTTTATTCTTTTTTTATGGCTTTTGAAATCAGTAGACATGAAAATACCTAACAACATGAAACATATGTATATTAGTAATATTACTTTATTGGATCAACTTTTTTTTTCATTACTGCCTTTTGTTAATATTTGTTCAATTTACATGATTGTTATCTACATTCTGAATGTAGAGCGTTAGAAGGTCACCCTTTTGGCTGGAAAGACTTCTTTCTACTACACTTGTCTCCTCTTAACTGGCGGCGTGAGAAGACTTCTTTCTACTACACTTGTCTCCTCTTAACTGGCGATGTGAGAAGACTTCTTTCTACTACACTTGTCTCCTCTTAACTGGCGATGTGAGAATACTTCTTTTCAGAGTGTTATAGTTGCGCTATATATCTTACTCTTAACTGTCACTGTAAAGAAACATTTATGCCGGTGAGAATATTATTCATGGATGTCTGACTATAGCTATAAGGTTTTGTTTAACCTGGCCTGCAGTCTTTTGCAGAGGTAGCTTTTTATACTGGAGTTCTCAAGCTCAAGTAAATGTTTTCTTTCCTTCTTTCTTTGACATTCCCATTTGACCTCCTTGTGTCTGGGTTGGGGGTTTTTTACTGGACAAATTTTCTCTGACGTACCCTGTCTCTGCATTTTCTTTTTTCCCTCCCGCTAATGGTGTTATGGTCTTTTTATTTCTTTTTTTCTTTATTCAGTGTTTCTATTATAATTTGTTCTTCCCTTTTTCCTAGTGGTCTGCCTTTTGGGGGCTTTTTTCCTTCAGTCTTTGCATTGTGTATTCACATGTATTTGGTTATTCTTGTTATTTGTCATCATTCACATGGCCAAATTATCTTCGGTGGTGTCTGTGGGCGGGTGTAAATGTAACTGGTAGTTCTTACTTCTTTCTTTTCACTCTTTCCCATATTTTTCATCTTGCTATTTCCACTAAATCACCCTGAGATCGCCGCTTATGGTGGATGCGGTAAATTGCTATGAAATTTGACACCAGGCTGGTGTCGCTCTTTCTTTGTTTTTACGTTTTCGGTTTTAGTTTACTCTCTACTTATTGTGTTCCAAATTCTGCCTCTTTCTTTTTCTACTGTTTTTCCATTTGGTTTCCACTGCTTGTATTCCACTACTTCCCAACTGTTTACGGTCCGAGTTTCACTATCATGGAAGAATGTGAAGCAAATAAATGTATGCGCTCATGATTTAATGTCATTGAAATTTATTTGAGACACGCACTAGGCAGGGTTTCCGGGAGGGAAATTCTTTGATGACGACTTTCATTTGTTAATAATAAAACATGGTGGATGGGTATTCACTTTCATAAGAATAAAATATGTCATTGTCTCTCATGATTTATATCTTTGATGTCAGAAATGTGTCTTTTGATTATAATTGCTGATTTCTTGTATGTATGTCAAAGTTGACAGTGGAAATTAAAAGATGACCATGTCTGTATGCTACAAAAGCTATCTGTGTCTTGGGTTCAGAGATTGTTTGTTGTTTTTATCTGATTGGGGGGAGAGGGTGTGTCCATATATGTAAACGTGTTGTATTGTTCTTGAGTTGAAGTTTAAGTTAAGCAGAAATGAAACTGCTTTAGATGTGGTTAGTTTGCTTATTTTGTTGTCTTGAGTTTTAGTGTTTGTCAGCCATTTTTTTGTTTTTCTTCTCTTTGTTAGTGAGAGGGGGTCTTGACGCTTCTTTTTCTTTTTGAAAGGGGGAAGGGGGCGAAAGTTGTTTTGTTCTGTTGTTGTGATCTCCTCAGTGTACTCACCATGAGCTCAATTTTCGTTTTCTCTCAGTGTTAGTGTTAGCATATAATATGTACAGGTCTATCACTAGTATCAGTGTCAGCTGGATGTTCTTTGAAGAAGTGGTAAGTAGAAGTGCTTTTTTCCTATTACTCTTTCACTTATCTTTTATCTCGCTGTTTCCTTTTAATTCATCCTGAGATCACCACAATAGTGGACAGGGTAAATTTCAATTACACAAACATTGAACATGATCAGATGCCAATTTTGTCATCTGCCCCCACGTCCATCCGCGAGCTATTTTAGGGATGGCTTCAGCATTCATCCGAAGGATGTGACCAGCCCACTTCCATCTTCTCTTCCTCACAATCTAGGATATTGACTCCAGTGATGTTCTTTCTTGAAGGTCGTTGTTTGACATCGTGGTTGGCCAAAATATTTTCAGGATCTTTCTGAGGCATTTGTTTTGAAACGTGTCCAGCTTTTTGCAGATGTTAATTGTTATTTTCCAAAATTCAGCACCATAAAGGACAGTTAGAAATTCTAGTAGAATGTTAGATTTGTAAAATCTGAGTTTTGTTTTAATTGAGATTTTTCTTGAATTTCAAATATTATTCACTGATCCAAATACTTTTCTTGCTTTTGTTAATCTTTCTTTGATCTCATCTTCAGAATTTCCATTTTGAGTAATTTTACTTCCGAGATATGTGAAAGCTTGTATATCCGAAATCTCCTTGTTTCCAAGCTTCACCGATTGTTTCAATCTGTTGTTCATCCTCATCATTTTTGTTTTTCCAATATTTATGTGTAGCCCCAGTTTTTTGTGCATTGTTATCAACTCACTGTGTTTTGGCATGGAAATCCCTGTAAAGCAGTTTGATTATGCTCACTACCTTGGAGGGAATGCCATAGTGTCGTAGGATATTCCACAATGCAGATCTGTGTACACTATCAAAAGCCTTTTCAGAATCTATAAAATTTGAGTACAGGGGAGCATTCCATTGTTGGCATTGTTCAAAAATTTGTCTTAGAGTTAAAAGTGAACATATGGTTTGAACACGAATGGCATTTCCTAAATCCTACTTGCTGCTTTCTAAGTTTTGGTTCGACTGTAAGGTTTATACGGTTTAGTAATATTTTGCTGGTGATAGAGAGTAGCATGATTCCCCTCCAATTATCACGTTTAGAAATATCTCCATTTTTTGGTAGTTTAACGATGAGTCCAACACTCCACTCATTTGGTAGCTCTTCTTTTTCCCAAATTTCTTGAATATGCTTGCAATATTTTAGGGTCATTTCTTTTTCTATCTTAATCATTTCCGCTGTCACTGTCACCTGATCTTCACCTGCTGCTTTCCCTGTTTTGAGACTCTATTGCATTTTTTATTTCATCTAAAGTTGGGGGTAGCGTGTTGATGTCCAAGTCATTTTCTGCAGGTTTAATGACTGTGCGGAGCCTTGACGGTTCTCTATTTAAGACACACTCGAAGTGCACTTTCCATCTGTTCATTTGGTCTGCTTCGCTCACGAGTACACTTCCTTGTGTGTCCTTGATCGGTGTGTCATTTTCCTATACCCTTTGGAAAGTTCTTTAGCTGTCTGGTATAGAGTCTTCATGTCTTGTCTTTGGCTTGCTCTTTCTGCTAACGTGTCATAGTAAGCTTTTTTGTCCGCTTTGACTGACTTTTTTTACTTTTTTGTCTAGCATCGGATATGCATTATGGATTTGTTCTTTAATTCTTTCTGATCTGGTGATCAGTAGGTGGCCCTTGTCCTTTTTCTTTCTTTGATCACTTTCCATGATTGATCTGATATCCACCTTTCTTTCTTTCTTTTGCTAGGTCCCAGTAATTCCTGGCTCAGGTCTAGCAGTTCCTGGTTGAATTTTTGTCATGGACAGTTCTTGCTCATCCAGCAGGGCCTGGTAACGATTTGACAACTCTAATTTGAATTGTTTAGCAGTTTATTCATTTTGCAGCTTTCCAACGTCAAATTTTCCTTTCCTGATGTCACTTTTCAGAACTTTTCTTTTGACTTTCTTAATTTTATACGGATTTTAGCAGTCATGAGCTCATGGTCATTTGCAACATCGGCTCCCCTTCTTGTTCTCACGGCTAACAGTGATGTCTTCCATTTCTTATTGATGGTGATGTAGTCAATTTGGTTTTTGGTTTTTCCGTCTGGAGAGGTCCATGTATATTTGTGGATGTCTCTATGCTTAAAGATTGTTCTTCCAATGATGAAATTGTTTTCTGCGCCAAACGTTCTCCATTGTCATTCATGTCTGCAGCTAGTCCTTCATTATGTGTTCTCAACTTTTCCAACTTTGGCGTTTAAATCACCAAGAACAATAAGTAGATCATGTCTTGGGGTCTTTTGTACTGTGCTGTTAAGTCTTTCATAAAACTATTCTTTCTCCTCCTCACAATGATGGTCATCTTTGCGTATTGTCATTAAACATTTTCATATTCAATAATCTTTCACCCACGGGTTCCCATTCCAACAAAGTCTTTTTTGCCGTTTTGATAGTATCAGGGCAACTCCATTCATATGTTGATTGTCTTCTCTTCCTGAGCAGAGGATCTATGACATAGCGAGATATCTTCTAATCGTGATTCACATATAACAGGATATCTATTTTATATTTGTCCATTTCATTTATTGTCTGCGCAAGTTTTCCTGTCTGGTATCACACCTTCCATGCGCCCACCAAAATTGATTTCTTGGATTCAGAAAGACTTGGTCATTTGGTTTTGGCCCTCACCCATCATTAAGTACAGTTTTCTGGATCGCCAATCTAGTCTTCTTGTTCTTTCCTTCACCTGTATTCTTACAAATCAGTGATTTCTGGAATTTTATTTTTCAAGATATTATTGATGGAGACCAAAGTCAATTTGGTTTTTTTTGCCTTCTCCCAAACAAACTGTTTTTCATTGAAGAGGTTATGTATATTTGTGGATTTTTTTATGCCCATAAAGATTGTTCTTCCTTTGATAGAAATTGTCAGGGCAAATTCACCCAGAGATCACTGCAACGTTCTTTGAAGAAGAAAGGGAAAAGGCTTGCTTTATCACTTGGCTTCCATTTGTGGGTAGTTGCCAGTCAGGATGCTAGGACCTACATCATGTCTGCCTAAAAGTTATCTATGTCCATTCACCTACAGGGTACCTGTCTACTGCTACATTATGTTACAACATATGTTCTCAAAAATCATAGCATATTTTGTAAAATTCCAATAATATTCGTAAAAAGATCACTCATTGACAATAAGTCAGACCATTGTAAACAGCCAGTGTCTACAATACACAACCATCATTTGCTTTCGTTTTGTTTATTTTGGATTTGTTTGAATCACTTCTTTGTCTTTATCAGAATAAATAACTGGAGGTTGTGTCCGCAAGTTGCACAGTTTAACGGTTTATACTAATAAGTAGTGATACATGACAATGTAGTGAATTTACCAACAATAACGGGTAAAATTTTCATGATCCGTTCCATTCCGTCCCATAGTCCCAGTCCCAGCAAGTACAAGTCTCATCAATGTCTTAGAAATAAGCCAAAATGCTAATTACATAGTCATGTTGGCAACGCTGAAAGCAATCAGTAGTGTTTAAAGCACAGACCTCCAGGTCAATGTACATAGTCAAAACGCTTTCACCTATGAGTTCCCATTCCAACACTATTTCTGTCTTTTTATTCTCAAGCAAAAATTACTATTCAAGTATGCTAAAACACTATCACTAAGATGTGTAGATTAAATAAACTACTGTCCTTTCATAATATTTTAGAATCACACAAACCTCACCACTATTTTCGGCTTCTTCATTCACTACATAGAGACAAAATCCACACATATATATTAGATTATTGTGAGTAATTTGCAATCATCTATTTGTGTGGATGAATCCGGTCCTGAGCAAGACTTTTACAATAGAATAAACACTAAAACAAATTATCTAAAAGTTATCACATGCTTTTTCAGTTATCTTATATATTGTTTGAGAAAAAAATATTTAAAAAGATTAGTCATTGAAAAATTTTAAAAGCCTTATTTTTTACATACAAACATCAATATCTTTAGGTAGAAATAAGATATAAATAAAGCATGTGATATCTTGCTTAGCTTTATTTGGACCACATCTCTGCCAAATTTCATGTCCATTCACAAACTTCTGACAGTTAGCAAAAAAATGTACAGAAAACTATGATTTCGAGAAAATACAATTTTAATTCAAAATTATTCTCATTGTAAATCACTACCTTTCAAAAGTATTTTAGAATAAATGTGTATTTATTTGAGGCATAATACCTGGTAAAATGACGCAATAGTGGCTAAACTAAAAGAAAATGTAAAAAAAAAATTAGATCCAGTGGACAAAGATAAAACTGTAATAAATAGTAGCCTACATAATCAACTTCAACTGAACAAAGATAAATTGTAGGTAAAGAGACCAATGGAAATTCAGCGGAAGAAATATAAATTAGAGTCAAAGCTACCAATTCAAGTCAAACTGCACACAGATCAACTCCAATTTGCTTCCATGTATCAAAAGGCACTGGAACAGGGTGAAGTTCAGGTGCTGTTTTGATGAAACGGGTTGTAGCTTTCTGGCACTGTTCGCATCTTTTACAAATTTTCTTACATTTTCTCTCATTCCTGACCACCAGAACCTGTCTAGTGTGTGTAGTTTACTTTCAGTTTTGTCTTGGCTAATGTGACCTGCAAGGGCTCTTGATTCCAAAGTTTTACCACTTCCTTGATGAACGGCTTGCAAGATCTTCTTTTTGTTGTTGCTGTTAAGCATCCACGATGACCTGGCGTAAGCTTCCTGCAAAAGAAAAGATTTCTCTTCACAAACAACGATTTTTTCATGACTGACATGAAACAAGGAAAGATAGGCCTATCCATTATGACACAAACCCACCGTGCCAAAGGTATGCCACAGTTTGTTTCATAAGCTCAGTGATCGTATGTGCGATCAGCGTTCCTCCACCTCCACTCCCTCACTTCTATATATGGGGAGCATATCACTATACCACAGGTCAATTATGCGACAGGCACGCTATGTTGCAACGCGTTTTGAAATAAAAACCGAGATTTGAAATAATTATTTCTGGTGTCTACACGCCGAAAAACGTTATGTCAATCCATTTGCAGTTGTGGTCAAGGTTGGTCACTTGTGGTAAGTAGTGGTCAGTAATGGGCAATTCAGGACCATTCCAGCAACTGGCAACAACTCGGGTACCCATAACAAGGACGGCGGTAAGAAACTACAACAAACTATGTACCTGACCCATATTTATTTCAAATCTCGGTTCTATTTCAAATCGCGTTGACACCCTTGCCGCGTTTTGAAATAATTATTTCAAATCTTGGCTTCTGGCGTCCACACGCTGAAAAACGTTATATCAATCCAATTGCAGTTGTGGTCAAGGTTGGTCACTTGTGGTCGGTAATGGCAATATTCTATTGAGTATTCTACTGACTACTCTTGTCCTTCAACTGATAGATTTGGACGACAATATACGGTAATGCATTATGTAGGCCTACCATGCACAACGACAGCAGTCTATTGCATAGGATGAAGTTAGCTCTTTTAAATGACAGAACTAAACGTGAGCATATTTACTTACTTGCTGGTCCACGCCGTTGGTAGAGTATGCCGTCCAAAAGTGAGTAGTTGCTTGCCCTCCCTTTGAAATTTGTCTTTTTTCCAGGCTGCCCCTTCAACGTCTCGGGATATTTTCCTTTCAATAAAAACTCTTCAATCTCACTAAACATGCTGCTTTTCTTAGCCATTGTGTTGTGTAGCAAGACTGGTTGACATTTCGTGGAATCTTTAAAACCAAATCTTGTTTCTATGAAGAAAAGAACAGCGGAAGTAAGGCCGCGTTTCTCATTTTAAAAGAGAAACCGAAAGTATTATTGCTTTTTTTCTCATGTTCCCCATGTCTGTGTGTGTTGTATCGATTTAGTTTTTTCTGCCGAAGGTACTGGTCTTAAAAATACTGGAATAGTGTTTTGAGCATAATGTCGAAACCACGAAAACAACCGTAGTGTTTATTGACGAATGACGATAGTGTTTTTGGCGTGGGTAGTCAGTCTGGCGTGTAAGTACTGTAAGCGGTAGTGTTTTTAGTTTAGAGATAGTGTTCATAGCGTACGCCAAAGTCACTAAGGTAGTGTTTACAGCACGTGCAAAATTCACTACGGTAGTGGTTGTTGCATGAAAGCTTACGCCAAAATCACTACAGTAGTGTTTATTGCACGGTAGTGTTTTGAGCGTGTTACACCGGCCACTTACGACACGGGTTTGCCTTGAGGTTTTGGCCTGAACGCGACCTCTTGAGGCTACGTACAGGCTGCGTTCAGTGTTCAGGCCAAATCCCGGCCATTGTATGGCCTCAAGTTAGCCTGCTTGAATTAAGTCACCGTCTGACATTATGCCTTGAGGTTTGGCCTGAACTTGAGGCGACGTACAAGCTGCGTTCAGGCCAAATTGTGGCCTGCTTGAAATCTTCTTTTTTTGCGCGTGTGTTACATTTTCTTCAAATTTCATCAAAACATTGTGTGAAAGCATTATTTCAGATATTCAAATATTTATGGTGAAAAATGATTACAATAATTTTTGAAACATCAATGCATCTCTATCAAAGTCAACTTGCTTTGAAAATTGAATGAATACATTCACAAATATGCAAATAAAGGGAAACAGAAAATGACATCCATTAGTGGCATTAGAAGGAATCAGCAATCAAACCATAGTAATTTGATAGTTATCTGAGAATTACAAAATATTATTAAGAGAATATTAACTTGAAAAAGTATGCATATAATTATTGGCTATACACAAAGTTATGGGCTCCAGAACTTGCTTCGTCTCTGTCTTGCTTTCTATAGATTATAGATTCAATGTTTTGAAGATCAAACTTTTAACAACTGAAGTTGTCTTCGAAATATCTCACATTGTGTATTCCTTTAACTGATGTGAGTGAAACAATATATAACGGAAAAAAATGTGAAGAATTTGGAACGCAGAGGTGAAAGATATTTTGATGAAGAGCTGTGTTCAGTGACGGGTTGAGGCTCTACTGGCCTTTGGCACATTTTCATAGGCGACTTGAAAATGCAGACATTTTGGGCATGACGATAAAATGAAGAAAATAAAATTTAGCAACTGATTTTTTTACAAATCGATGGCGATACTTTGAAGTAACTTGCAACTGCGGTTGAAGCGCTATAAATTGTCATATCGAAGTTCACACATTAGGGCACATTAGGCACATTGGGGCACATTAGGACAACTTCAACAGTGTCGAAGTGTTTGGCCAATCCATCTGCTTCATTTCGTGTGCTGTCATTTTGAGTAGCATCCCCAGAGATTTCCTGGAGAGCTCTTTTGAAACTGGTTGTACCCCCTGAAAACTATTTCTGTGGCATCTACTCGGGTAGACAAACCATCGATTATCCGGTGGGTGTGTTGGAACAGGGTATTCAGGTTGTTCTTTAACATGGGATCATCAGACGCCCAAACGATTTGTTGATGTTACAAAGAATGTAATAGTATTCAGGCGCCATGATAATGTTTAAAAATAAAACTGTTTCAACGCAACAATCTACAGCTGACTGATCAATTACATTCACAAAGCGGGCAGCACAAGTTACAAAAGAATGTAATAGTATTCAGGCGCCATGATAATGTTTAAAAATAAAACTGTTTCAACGCAACAATCTACAGCTGACTGATCAATTACATTCACAAAGCGGGCAGCGCAAGAAACAGAGTCCACTAAAGAATTCTTGTTTTTCAAGATTTGCTTCATGCCAGTGTAAGTACCAGACATATTGCTGATATTATCATATATCTGACCACGACCGTTTTCAAAGTTGATGTCCTGGTCTAACAAATATTATAGCAACATGTCAGACGCTGCCCTGTGTGACTGGAGATATTGATGAATTTCAGAAAACCTTCCACAGGACAGCGAAGAATAATGGTTAGCTGGTCTGTATGGGTGATTTCTGGAGTGGAGTCCAATGGAACTGATAGTCTAGTACCATGACAAATGGCATTGCAATATACATCTTTGATGAGGCCAATGACTTGTTCACCCATCATAGCAATTAATTCCTCGAAGATTGTTTTTGAAGTCCGTGATTGAGATAAGTACGAATGTATTATGACAAGAATGGATCAAATTGCCCAATCAACTTCATGATGCCCAAATAATTACCATTGTCTTTGGAGCCAACAATTTCAATTGGAGCCAAACCTCTCACAGACAAAGTAATTGTCGCAACATAACGTGACAGAACATGTGTTTTCAATCGTTGCGCTGATTTAGTATATTACGACGCTTTTGTTAATCAAAGTGGAGAAGGATGTCAATTATGTACCGGTCCATGAAACTATAGTAAAACGTTTTTGTTATCAAGTGATAAATATCTTCTTTTCACTTTACTTCTTTTGTAGCCTGGATTTTTGGCTGGCCCTAAGGCACGTGCCTTACTTTCCCGACTCGTGACTATTTTTACCTACCCTCGCCTACAAAATATTCTTTAACATACGTCTTCATTCTTATGCTATGGACATGTCTCCCTACCATAAACATGTAGATGAATGATCGTTCTACCAGATGCAAAGAACGGAATATCGCCATTTTCGTCCCAAACTCGCCAATCTCGGTGCTGCCTCTGCCCCCCACTCGCCACTTTCGGAAAAAATCTTGGATTGGTGAGTTTGGGACGAAAGTGGCGATATTCTGTTTCTTTGCAACGGGTATAACCAATACACAAGAAAAGGATCAACTATGGAATGCTCAAAAACTATAGAGAGATATCACTACCAAGCGTTCCAGGAAAAATGTATGCCAAGATTCTGAAAATGAAACTAAGGAAAAGAGTAGAGGATCAGATTGAAGAACACTGGATTAAAACCAGGAAGAAGTGTACAAGACCATATTTACAATTAGACAAATAATACTTAATAATAAAAAAATTATTTGAGAGGAACGTTGACTTGCACATGTGTTGTTTATTTTACTTAGAAAAGGCATTTGACACTGAAGAAGGACGAACTATGGCATTCTTTAAAAGAACGCAATGTAGAGCAAAATTTAATAGAAGTCATTAAACGTTTTTTACAATAAACCAACATGTGCAGGAGAGTAGCTGGAAATGTATCTGAAGAATTTGAAGTAGACATAGAGGAAGACAGGGTTGTGTCTTAAGTCCTCTTTTGTTTATGACATTTATGGATTCAGTCGCAAAGAAGCATCCTCAAAAATGAAGAAAATGAATGTAGGTATGTGGAAGCTCAAACCAGTATATGTATCAATGCTTTCATTTGCTGATTATTTAGTTCTATTTGGAAAATCAGAAAGGATCCTTCAGTCGAATATCAACATGATGGATAACGAACTAAATAAAAGAAAAATGAGAGTAAATGCAAAGAAGACTAAATCAATGCTAGTAACTAGGGAAGCTAAAATCAAAATCTTAAATTGGACAAGAAGAATTTAGAACAAGTTCAAAGCTACAAATACCTAGGAGTAATGATTGACTCAGAGGGAAAACTAAGAGAAGAAATCAGCTAGAGCATTCAAAAGGCAAGTGCAATATATAACCATCTAGGAAAGGCATTTATAGGTAAACAAGAATTGTCAACAAAACCAAAATGGCAGTATATACAACACATTTTATTGTCCTACTCTCCTCTATGGCAGTGCAACCTGGACCTTAGACAGTAGAGAATACAGAAGAGTACAAGCAGCTGAAATAACATATTTAAGAGGAGTAAGTAGGAAACCAAAGAGACAACATCAGGAACACAACAATAAGAGATCAAACCAAAGCAGATGGCATAGAAAAAACTAAGGTAAAAATAAATCAATTGAGATGGTTTGGGCATGTAAACAGAAGGAATGACAATAGAATAGCTAAATCAGTATACAGTGCTAAAACTCAAGGTAAAAGACGAAAAGGCAGACCTCGGAGAAAGTGGGAAGAAAAAATGAAAGAGGTATTAAAGGAAAAATAAAATGTCAGGATAGGGCAGCCTGGAAAGATTATTTCGCATCTAAAAACACATACACTGAAAGGTAGAATGAGAGCTGAGAAAGAAAGAAAGAAAATATAATGCTTAGGATATTCATAGTAATACATGTATGTCCTCATTTCTAAAGGTACGTACGGTAACTATCGTCTTTTAGAATCTGGTTTCCTTTCTTTAGAACATTAAGATTATAAAGTTCTAAAAATGTTGAAATGTTCTGTTTGATTACTATTCTTGTTTTAAAATAATTCTGTCAATTTTATTGTCATCTTGGGTTTTTGTTATGTTCCCATTCCAAAACAACAGTTATTATGCTTTGGATAGTGAATGTATAGAAAAGTTTTAAGATTTCAGGTTGAATATTGAATGATCTAAAGCAGGGGTGTGTTCTGCTTGGTTTTTTGGTGCCTGGAACAACGTATAAAATATCGCATTACACCGAGAAGGTACTTTTTTAATTTCTTAGCAATAAACCCATCACATCAACTTGTCCTAGCAAACACACACACAACTTACAACTCCTCCCCGTCTGTTGGGCCATTCGTGACGTCACGCAGCCTGTGGACGTGGTTGCTTTTCCTCTCCCCCCCTCTCTCTCTCTCTCTCTCTCTCTCTCTCTCTCTCTCTCTCTCTCTCTTCTCTCTCTCTCTCTCTCTCTCTCTCTCTCTCTCTCTCTCTCTCTCTCTCTATCTTTCTCTCTCTCTTCTCTCTTCTCTCTCTCTCTCTCTCTCTCTCTCTCTCTCTCTCTCTCTCTCTCTCTCTCTCTCTCTCTCTTTTCTCTATCTTTCTCTCTCCATCTCTTACTCCCCCTCTCTCTCTCTCTCTCTCTCTCTCTCTCTCTCTCTCTCTCTCTCTCTCTCTCTCTCTCTCTCTCTTTCTCTCTCTCTCTCTCTCTCTCTCTCTCTCTCTCTCTCTCTCTCTCTCTATATCTCTATATATATATATATATATATATATATATATATATATATATATATATATATATATATATATATATATATATATATATATATATATATATCCCTCTCTCTCTCTTCCTCTTTCTCTCTCTCTTTTCTATCTCTCCCTCTTTTAGCTCCTCTCTCTATCTATCTATCTATCTCTCTCCCTCCTTATATATATATATATATATATATATATATATATATATATATATATATCCATCTCTCCATCTCTCCCCTCTCTCCCTCTCTCTCTCTCTCTCTCTCTCTCTCTCTCTCTCTCTCTCTCTCTCTCTCTCTCTCTTTCTCTATCTCTCTATCCCTATATCTATCTATCTCCTCTTTCTCTCCCTCCCTCCCTCTCTTTTCTCTCGTTCTTCTCTCTTCTCCTCTCTCTAGCTCCCTCCCTCTGCCCCTGTCTCTCTCTCTCTCTCTCTCTCTCTCTCTCTCTCTCTCTCTCTCTCTCTCTCTCTCTCTCTCTCTCTCTCTCTCTCTCTCTCTCTCTCTATCTATCTATCTTTCTATCTATCTATCTATCTATCTATCTATCTATCTATCTCTTTTTCCCCCTTACTCCCCCCTCTCCCTGTTATTAAGTTTGCGGACACGGCAAGCATATTATTTTGTCTTCAAACACTACCTTAAGTACAAACACTCTAATGTTATTACAACTATGAATTATAACAGTTGTCTAAAATTATGCTGTTGAGATGGCATTCTGTTGTGGCACCACCTGAAATATTGGTTACGCCACGCCTTTGATCTAAGCTTTAAGAGATAAAACCGATGGTTATTTTATTGTTTACACTACAGACAGCATTCAAATGTGTATGCCAAATAATATGAATATTACAATACATGTAATGACACATTGGTAGGTTTACCAGGTCCAGGGCTTCGGGCGCCTAATGTATTGTGAAGAACCTAGGAAATCTCAGTATAGGTATAGGTAGTCCCAGTGAAGAACCCAACGTGTGTGTATGTGCTTCGTTACTTAACAACGCTGAAAGGAGAAGTTAGGTCACGTGGGAAAAGTGACCCTACGAAAAGGATCCCCATAGGTTGGCTGTACAGTGTTGGGCGACCAGTGCACAACACACGAGTAGCATGACGTTTATTGTGTGAAAGTATTGTAGCACCCTGGCACGGTGTGAATACGGGTTGTCTGCCCTTGTGGGTTGAAACTTAGGTCGCCTCACCTACATTCTTTGACCCGTGAAATCGCAGGGATTGAAATGAAAGCAAATGAAGTGCATTGCCGTTTTGAACAATGCAGATGTATGTGTGTATTCGTGTACGTGTAACTTAATCATGCTACATCCTGGAGGGACTTAGTTTTTGATCTGAATTATATTGGGCCTTAAATATGAGAGGGAGAGAGAGAGAGAGAGAGAGAGAGAGAGAGAGAGAGAGAGAGAGAGAGAGAGAGAGAGAGAGAGAGAGAGAGAGAGAGAGAGAGAGAGAGAGAGAGAGCAAGAGGCGGAGGGGGGAGGCGGAGGGTAAAATGGGCACTCGCTCAGTTTTCAATGTCATTGATCATTTTTGTCTTATCCTGGGCAGGTTATTGTTATTGTAATGCAATACTCATCATCTAGTTGGAAATATTTGTAACACTTTTTTTTCTGTATAGATTTGAAATGGTATGATGTTATAAGGCCCTATTTGATTAATGCGCATTGGTCATTTACCTTAAATTTGGAGAGGGGCATAATAGATGAAATACCGTTACGCTATTTTAGTTCAAGTCATGTTCCCTTAAGTAAATCTTTTGAAATGTTAATACGAAATTATATTGAGAGACAGCCGTTGAGAAACGTGAGACATCATAATAAAAGAATTAAAGATTGCATAAAAGGTAAGATATAAATAAACAGAATGAATGATAAAAGAATAGCTAGATCAATATACGATGCTAAAACCCAAGGTAAAATACCAAAATGCAGACCTCGGAGAAAGTGGGAAGAAGATAAAAAAGCGGCAATAAAGCAAAGAAAGTTAACCTTCACAGAAGGAAACATAAAATGTCAGGACAGGGAAGCCGGGAGAAAAGATCGAAACCCATACACCGGTCGGTAGTATGGGAACTGATAAAAAAAAAGAAGAAAAAAATTAATGAGTGAAAGGTTCTCCTTTGTGTTTTCAAAAGGCTACGAAAACTATGCAAAGCTCAACCTTTTCAAACAATCTTCACGATATGAACAAATAGTTCGCCATGCTCGAGTTCCATTATATTATAAATAGTATAGATCTACATGCATTATGATCTCTGAGATCGATCTTCTAACTTAATCTTTATATTATAGTTTTGAGTTGGTTGTACTTTGTACGCCAAAGGCTCTGTTGTCAGTCCACTATGAGTAACCATATTTTGCATGTAGGTTCTAAATGATCCCAAGACCGTTTTCATTTCAGGAAGAGTTCTACCAGAGTGACGTTTAACTGTTGAAAATGTCATTGTTCTCCCGTCTTAGAGTAGAATGGAGTCTATGCGATACTTCCGCATTCATTTTTCCCAAGTCACGTGACATTGATGATGACATTGTTTATCCACCGCCGAGTCATAGACTTAACCATGGCTTATTATATCGCGGTCATGATGGAACATATGATACACCTTTGTCACTCCTATGATCTAGAGACGTGCACTGGCCATATGAACGTGATGTCAAAATATCAAATTGATATCTTGAAAAATAGATTTGAAATTTGAATTTAGAATTTGGCGTATCATTAATTTTTTTTTTAATCATAATAGAATACAGGCGTTTGATATGTTACGCCCCTTGAATTGAGATACGCCTCTGTTCCATGAGGATCTCCCTCTTGCTTTACTTTGTGTGTAAGGACCCGTCATCTGACAGACAGACAGACAGAGAGAGAGAGAGAGAGAGAGAGAGAGAGAGAGAGAGAGAGAGAGAGAGAGAGAGAGAGAGAGAGAGAGAGAGAGAGAGAGAGAGAGAGAGAGAGAGAGAGAGAGAGAGAACTGAGAGAGAGAGAGAGACAGAGTAGAGAGGAAAGGATATATATATATATATATATATATATATATATATATATATATATATATATATATATAGAGAAAGAGAGAGAGAGAGAGAGAGAGAGAGAAAGAAAGAGAGAAAGAGAGAGAGAGGGAGGAAGAGAGACAGAGACAGAGAGGAAAGGGAGAGAACAGAGACAGAGAGAGAGGGAGAGAAGGGAAGAGACAGACAGACTCTCTCTCTCTCTTCTGTCCTCTCTCTCTCTCTCTTTCTCTCTCTCTCTCTCTCTCTCTCTCTCTCTCTCTCTCTCTCTCTCTCTCTCTCTCTCCCTCTCTCTCTCTCTCTCTCTCTCTCTCTCTCTCTCTCTCTCTCTCTCTCTCTCTCTCTCTCTCTCTCTCTCTCTCTCCATCTCTCTATGGCAGTTGTATTTCGTTTTCTGTTTGTTTCTTTTCTTATTGCAGTTGTCTGTCTGTCTGTCTGTGAGGCTTTGCTCTGTTGATCTCGTTCTCTTGATAAGCATTGTTTCTCTGCTAGTCTGACATTGTCGATGGGTCGTTGCACCAATGGCTCTATTAGTATTAGTTTCGTCCAGCATTGTTTAGTGTTTATTTGTTTCTATATCTCCTTGTTGCTTATGAAGGTTAGTCACAGATTCCCCGGTCCTGACCCGTTTTCTATCTTTTAGTATTATACCTTTCATATTCCTCTTCGTTAGTAATGGACCAACTGCAGCATTATTCCGATTCATGTTTAATAAGAGTAGGCTGTAATAGATGTTATTGTTCGTAAACAATGCAACATAAACACGATGACTATAACAATAACAAAATGAATTGCCCGCTATGTCACCTTACTCAACGAAGATAAAAAAAACTATCACAATAATCACAAGTACGTCGTGGTCAAGCGCGGCAGCCTCAGCGGGGCGAGAAAACTATTGATGCCACGTGCGGAAGCCTCGTCTACACACCGGAACGAGATTATTGACCGATATTGAGGTCAGTCGGCAGGTTAGCCTTACACTTACAGGGTTCAAAGAATGTCAGACTGAATGGTCGGCCCCCAGACATTTTAACATCACCAAACCTGGCCCTCTTTGCAAAAGTTTGGACATCTCTGGCACAGGCCAACGAGTTCTATTTTTTTTATATTTGGGGTAAGCGAGGTGAGCTTCCGTTAGTAAGCTCGCCTCGGGGGTAAGTGATTGAGAGCCTTGCCCGAAGAGGGGAAGACTACCCCCACCCCCCCCTTCCGCCTTGCCCCACGAATGGTAAAAAAAAATGTTGATGGACATGACCACGAGCAAGGCCTATGAACTCGCGATGAGAACGCAGTGCTGATGCAATCTCTCTCTCTCTCTCTCTCTCTCTCTCTCTCTCTCTCTGTCTCTCTGTCTCTCTCTCTCTCAAAATATGTTTTCGCGTCATGCTGTGTATTCTCTCTCTCTCTCTCGCTCGCCGTGTTCGTGGCAAATTCTGCTGAGGCAGGCCACATTGAGTTACCTTGTATGAAACGGGGTGTCTCAGTGCCTGTGTGTCTGCCATTTGAGTAAGGCACGCGCGCAATGTGTTGGCGATACCTAAGTGCGTGTTGTTTAGCATTTTATTCATGTGTCACTTTGAATATTATATTTTGGGTTTTGTTGATTGTTTTTATAACTCTGTTCTTTAGTTGACATTGAGATTTTCCAAAGTGTGTGTATATAATCTCCAGTTTATTCGTAATTCCAAATATTCAGGTTAAATAATCTCAACAGATCTCTAGGTTAGAGAATTATTTCTTATTCTAGATCTCGAATAAACGGAATCTAATCTAATCTAAAGATTCTATCTTCAGATTAGTCTGATTAGTAAACAAAAAACACATGTAGCCCTATCTAGAATCTTTATTTTAGATTCTAGATCTAGATCTATATGTGTATAGATCTAGATCTAAGTCTTCTATAATCTAGATATATAGATCTCTCATTAGTAGGCCTGTCTGCATCATTCTAGATCTAGATTAATCTAGTTCTAGATTCAATTAGATCTAGATCTAGATCTAAATACAGATTAGATCCATGGTCTATGGATCAGAAGGATAGTAAAGACCGTGGCATGTATATATCTATCTAAATCTAGATTCTACATTCTGGTTCTTAGAGTAGATTTAAGTTTTCACAAATTTTTGTTAGATCATACCAACGTCGCTTGCTCGAGCCCCCCCCTCCTCTCAGTCTCTCTCTGAATCTCTCTCTCTCTCTCTCTCTCTCTCTCTCTCTCTCTCTCTCTCTCTCTCTCTTTCTCTTCTGCTTCTCTCTCTCTGTCTCACTCTCTCCCTCTCTCTGTCTCCCCCCTTTGTGTCTATCGTGCCTCTGCCTCTCCCTCTCTCTCTCTCTCTCTCTCTCTCTCTCTCTCTCTCTCTCTCTCTCTCTCTCTCTCTCTCTGTCTCTCTCTGTTTCACTCTCTCCCCTCTCTCTGTCTCCCCCCCTTTGTGTCTATCTTGTCTGCCTCTCTCTCTCTCTCTCTCTCTCTCTCTCTCTCTCTCTCTCTCTCTCTCTCTCTCTCTCTCTCTCTCTCTCTCTCTCTCTATCTATCTATCTATCTATCTATCTATCTATCTATCTCTATCTATCTTTCTCACCCCCCTCAACCAGCGTTCATTCTGCCATGGAAACCAATTTTCCCTTCTAAACATTAAAAATTAAAAATAGATCTACTAGATTCTATATCTAAGTGTAATTACTTTGTAATGTTCACTCACAATAGTGTACCATTACAAAATGTCATTGTATGGAATATGTTTTCGCTTCATGTTGTGTATATCATACTTGTACTCAAGAATTGAGTAGGTCAGATATTAAGGAAGAGAAAAAAGAAGTGCTTAACCTACATCAAGTTGTTCATAACAAACATAGCCTATTTGCTGTTATGTGGCATAAATTTTATTGTTTGAGTTTAACAACTAGACCCATTTCATGAAGCCAATGCTAAGGTCGTTGGTCAATGCTACCGCATTCTTTCACGGAGTTCATTCTTTCTAATCTTAGTAATCTTCTCGCTCTGTCCACAGATATCTTTCCTGACCCCGACCTCCTGATCCCTTTTTGCCGGGTCACCTTCAGAACTGCGATCACAACATGCGAAATCAATACTTCTTTAAAATGTTCTAAAAAGTAGGCCTGCCAGCCTAGATCTAGATCTAGGCCTAATGATTTTAAAAATAAAAGCTTATAAAAATATTAATTTGTCCATTTCTGCGTTCTGGCTTCTTGTGGCTGAGAACAGAGAGGATATACCAAGGAAAGGACAATGCATTCATCTGTACGATTCGGCTTGCTCAGACATTTCACCAGCCTTGGAATTTCGTCGAAGGGATGTCAATGTTCAATTCTTGCTTATTACAATCGCGGATTTAATGGAAGCCAGTCTACACCGGCTGGTAAGGAAAGACAGCAGCGAGCAGTCAAAGGTCACCCAAAGGCCATGTCAACTTCAACATGCCTTCTGAGCTCTGCGTCCAAGGGGGACTCCACCGACAGTTTATTCCCCCTTCAGGAAGATCTTTCACCGCCCTCTCTGATGCGTAAGTTTTTGTTTTGCGGGTTGTGAATTGTCGTTTAGTAGGTGTGTGTGTGTGTGTGTGTGTGTGTGTGTGTGTGCGCGACCATCTCGTGTCCGACTGTAATATTAAATACAGTTTCCAAATACACTGAATATATTGTATTACGCTGTAATACTAGAGCTCCTAAATTCAATACTACAGATTTGGGGATGGTCCTTTCCAATTTATTTAAAGTTACACTTCATAACTAAAATGTTCGAAAGTAAGCAACATTATTGCCTGCATTAGAGCGGAAGACATAATAATATAGACGCGAAACAAAAGCTGCAACGAAGTTTTAAGAAAAGGAGCCATTGATAACACTAACATGATTCTATTTTTTTTGAAAAGCACTTCTTTTTCACGTCTATCATAAATGAAGATTAAAGACTGCCTTTAGTCAATAAAGACCCAAACTCTGATTAAAGACTGCCTTTAGTCAATAAAGACCCAGACTCTGATTAAAGACTGCCTTTAGTCAATAAAGATCCACACTCTGACTAAAGACTGCCTTTAGTCAATAAAGACCATACTCTGACTAAAGACTGCCTTTAGTCAATAAAGACTCAAACTCTGATTAAAGACTGCCTTTAGTCAATAAAGACCCAAACTCTGATTAAAGACTGCCTTTAGTCAATAAAGACCCAAACTCTGATTAAAGACTGCCTTTAGTCAATAAAGACCCAAACTCTGATTAAAGACTGCCTTTAGTCAATAAAGACCCAAACTCTGATTAAAGACTGCCTTTGGTCAATAAAGACCCAAACTCTGATTAAAGACTGCCTTTAGTCAATAAAGACCCAAACTCTGATTAAAGACTGCCTTTAGTCAATAAAGACCCAAACTCTGATTAAAGACTGCCTTTGGTCAATAAAGACCCAAACTCTGATTAAAGACTGCCTTTAGTCAATAAAGACCCAAACTCTGATTAAAGACTGCCTTTAGTCAATAAAGACCCAAACTCTGATGAAAGACTGCCTTTAGTCAATAAAGACCCAAACTCTGATTAAAGACTGCCTTTAGTCAATAAAGACCCAAACTCTGACTTAAGACTGCCTTTAGTCAATAAAGACCCACACTCTGACTAAAGACTGCCTTTAGTCAATAAAGACCCAAACTCTGATTTAAGACTGCCTTTAGTCAATAAAGACCCAAACTCTGATATATGGGGAACCAAATAGGCACCGAATAAAGGCGACTAAACTTAGACATTACCCCCTCCCCCAAAAAAAAAAGCAACAGAAGAAAAGAATGGGGGGAGAGATAGTCCAATTAATCCATACTGTTGAAGTGGTCTCCTACATGTAGTTTTAATGTTGAATATTTATATTTATATCATGCATTATTTCATATGGAAACCATCCTCATTGTAGAAAACTATTGACTCGAAATAACACGAAAACAAAATGAACAATGAACTGCTGACACAATATCACTACCATTTGAATCTATTGCAACGAAATCAAAAACTTCTTTGCAGACAGTCATATTACCGTTTGAAGATAACTTTTCCTGACATTGAAATTTTCATTTTCGTGCCGTTCCGTGTAGAATACATATTATGGGATTTTCGATTTCGTTCTACGTGGCAACGAGCCGGATGCTAACGTGGCAACTTCAAAATTTTACCTACAAAAGGCACTGTGACAGTGATGCCTGACGGGTTGAAGGTGATCTGCGACCACCTTAGCGTTAGGACAGTAATCATCATAGAGTCTAGACAAAAGGAGCGGCTATAGGTGTGTGTGTGTGTGTGTGTGTGTGTGTGTGTGTGTGTGTGTGTTGTAAATCGCTTCAAGATGTACAATTGTATTCCACGTATCGCAGAAACAGTTAATGTTATTGTTATTGTTTGATTTGATTTTTCACACGTCCACAACTAAGATGACCTCTGGCTTTTTGGTGGGAATATTAAAATGTGTCTGGACTACCCTGTAAACAACCAAGGGTCTTGTCTGTCACGTGCGCTAGTATTATGATCTGTATGCATTTTTACTCCTGTTTATCGTCCGTCTCCGATGGGACAAGATATTGTCCATCTAACTGGACCAGAGAGGTGGGTTCTGCTCTACAAAAATACCTCCGAGAAAAAAGAGCTGAGGGAGGGGGAGAGAGAGAGTCTGCAGAGAGAGAGAGAGAGAGAGAGAGAGGGAGAGAGAGAGAGAGAGATAGAGGGAGAGAGAGAGAGAGAGAGATGAGGAAGAGCAGATAGAGAGAGAGAAGAGATATCAAGGAGATTTGGGTACTTCCTGAGAAGTCAATCGTGGAAAAAAATGTTTGGAGTATACTCTATTTTAGACATTCACACGTTTTCGTTGAGTGGATTCAGTAAAGTTTGAATAAGCGTAGCTATAAATGAAACCTGTGGGGAGGGGAGGGGTATATTTTTTTTAGGTTGGGTTAGATTGAATGTGTTCTGTTATTGCGTGTGTTTTGTTACACCTCTGACATGGAGTTTTTGCATGTGAATATGTCTGTACCGGTCTCCATTGTGTGATCGTTTATGTGCAACATAACTCTATAGACGCACACACACACACCCACACACATTTAGACACACTTATATATATATATATATATATATATATATATATATAAAACATATATATATATATAAAATATATATAAATATATATAATTTTCTCTCTATAATATATATATATATTTTTGGCTAACATCACATTTTGGTACTTTTTGTTTTGTGTGCGTGTGTGCGCGCGGCAAGTTCCCCCAATAAATAATAATGTGATGTTGCTGTAGACGCCGCAATGGTGGGAAGGGGGTGGATTAAAAAAAATAGTTATTGAAGGTACACATTTTGGGTTTGTTTTTTTTGTTTTGTTTTTTTTTTGTTTTTTTTTTTGTGTTTAAAAAAAGTTTTTTAGTGGCTAGTTTTGTTTTTCTTTGAATTGTGGAGAAGGATTTTTGCTCAAATTAGAGGGATCCATGAATTAAACCTTGGTTGTTGTTAGGTAAAATGTTTTTAGAATCATTGTTGTTTTGTTTTTTTTTGACCTTTTTTGTACGGGCAACCTATTCACATGGATAGGAGGTGTGTAAGTTTATTAAAAAACGTTTTTTAGTAAGGCTAGGTTTTGTTTTCTTTAGGGTTTTGAATTGTGGAGATAGGGCATTACACTCCATTCCTTCTGATAATCAGTCAAATTAGAGGGATCCATGAATTAAAAAGGCTTTATATAGGTAAGTCAATGACTGCCTGTGTAAGGCGTGGCTCATAGGTATAATGGTTTTGAGAATCACAGCTTGACACGGGTAACTGAGACATAGGTGAGTCAATAGTCGTTGCCAGCTGATGGCTTTTGACTTGGCCTAATGTAAAGGCTTAGTACGGGCAACCTTATTTCACTCCAACCATTCCTTCGATAGGGTTTTTTAACTTGGCCTGTGTAAGGCTTTATAGTAAAGGCAACCTTACTTCACTCCAACCCTTCCTTCGATAGGGTTTTGACCTTGGCCTGTGTAAGGTGTTAGTACGGGCAACCTTACTTCACTCCAACCCTTCCTTCGATAGGGTTTTTAACTTGGCCTGTGTAAGTGTTAGTACGGGCAACCTTACTTCACTCCAACCATTCCTTCGATAGGGTTTTTAACTTGGCCTGTGTAAGGCTTTGCATAGGCAACCTTACTTCACTCCAACCCTTCCTTCGATAGGGTTTTGACCTTGGCCTGTGTAAGGCTTTATAGTACGGGCAACCTTACTCAACCCTTCCTTGGATAGGGTTTTGACCTTGGCCTGTGTAAGGTGTTAACGGGCAACCTTACTTCACTCCAACTTTTCCTTCCTCACTCGTTATGCTTTATAGTTACTGGGTTTGTTGTTTGTGTGTTTTTTTAGTTTTAAAAAATTGATTTGATTTACTCACATCCACGACTAAGGTGATCTCGAAGTTTTTGGTAGGATTTAAAATGTTGCCCGGACTGCCCTGTAAACAGCCAAGGGATCTTTAACGTGCACATAATAATGTGATCTGCACACGGGATCTCCTTTTTTTATCACCCGTCTCCGATGGGACTAGGTGTCAATCTACCTACCATGGCCAGAGGGGTACATTATGCTCGAAAAATCTCGAGAACATGTTACAACCGTTGGCAGGTCTCAAACCCACTACCTTTTGGTTGAGAGGCCGACACATTTCCTCTGGACTACCGAGTCCCCATTTTTTTAGGTTAGGAATATGTGGGCCATGTGACCCAACTAAACTCATTCGCTATTTGAGCCGTGTAAATATAAGACTGAAAACATTTAGATCTATGATGTCAATCGGTAATGCTAACCACCCCAACACCCCTCACCTTATCTCTTACACTGCTGTACTAAAAAACAACAACAGAGGCTTGGAAGTTGAAACGTTCATATCACACCTTTTCTAGATCTAGTTTAGATCTCACGATGGCTATTTTTAAGGCTTTCGTCGACTTTGTTGACAAAATAATAGGTAAAAAATGCATCAAGGAACCACTCAGTACTCAGTCAGAAAAAAATGCATCAAATATCTGCTTAAAATCTTAAATTCAAGTTTTATGGATATTTTTTAAACAATGGATTTATAATTCAGTGACACGATTGCATTGGATTTTACATCGTTTGTAACACTGGCATCCACCCCACTTTTAACTCACATAACCCAAATAAACACGCTAGCTATTTGGTCTACGTTAGACTGAAAACATTAGATCTGAAAACAGTTTATATCGCTAACCACCCATCTCCCCCCTCATTCCTAGCCCTGCTGTAATTTTCATTGTCGTCTGAAAATTTTCAAAGCAATTAAACTTACTTTCGACAAAGTGTCGTTTTGAAAATGTATATATTGTGTCAACGATGTGGCCATTTTGAACGTGAGGTTATCACAGATAAAGCAGCTCTCTTATTGGCTGAAAATATCGACATGGCCCAATTAGCTGGTGCAGCAATTAGGCCACATGGTCCAAATAATCCGAGCAGTGGACAGGTAAGCACCTGTACGGGGATTAAGCGGTCCCGCCCTCCACGAGTCTCCTGCTGCCTTGCAGGCACGTCTTGGTTGACCAAAGGCTAAGAGAGTTAACCATGACAGAAAATAACCTGCTGCCTTGCGGGCTGGTTTTGAGCAACCAAAGGCTAAGGAAGTTGACTCTGACAGAAAATAATAAGGCCCGGTAGGGGCCTCAAGGTGGCAGCCCCACCATCTACCTAGGGGTACAGTGGGCCAATCCGCTGCTTATCCAAAACCAAACCGATTCAAAGAAATACATATATAATGATATACCCGGCTTGAACTTTCGAAGACGACTCTAGAAAAGAACACGGATTGTGATTTTTGGAACATGGAATGTTAGGGCAATAAATGGAAAAGAGTTAGAATTGGCTGAAGAAATGGAAAATTCATCTTACTTTAATCTTCTCAAGAAGTAGGTGTAAAAAATAAAGCTAGAGCAGGAGTAATGTAGGCCTCCTAATGCATAAAAGGCAAGAAAAGCTACTAGAAAGTTGGAAATGTTTTAAGCCCACGGCTATTAGAGATAAATATTAAACCAAAAGGAAGATAAATTAAATTATTAATAGCTTATGGACCAAACGAAGATGCTACCAAAGAAATATCTCTTCGAAAACGATTTACAATTAGCTACAGAGAATCTCAAACCCAAACAGGAACTAATGGTTTTAGGAGATTTAAACACTAGAGCAGGCAACAATGTAGAAACATCAGGAGGAGTAATAGGTAAAGAAGAGAGACAACAACTTCTCCAAATGGAGAGTAATAGATTTTTGCCTAAAGAATAACATGAACATAGCTAACACATATTTTCCTTATAAAGATATCAACAAGTATACAAAAGTAAATGAAGACAGATGTGAAAAGTCAATCATAGACTATATTATGGTTAGCAGCTCCATTTTTTACAGTACAATGGATGCAAGAGTAAGCAGATGAGCAGAAATAGTTCGTTATCATCACCTAGTGATAGCCAAAATGAGATTATTAACTGAAAAAAACAAACAGAAAAGGAGAGAAAGAAAGCTACTAGACTCAAAATAGAAGAACTAAATAAACCAATAGTGAAACAGATATACCAATCCAGAATAAAAAGATATATCAGTAAAAGGATAGATGGATCTGAAGGATAGCACAATAGAAGAAAAGTGGCAAATGTATAAAAAACACTGCTCACGTGTACTGAAGAGGTCTGCGGTAGGAAACAAATTAAAGGAGATAGGAAAAGAACAGCATGGTGGAATGAGAAAGCCAAGACTAAGATCAAAGAAAAGAAGGATGCCTGGAAGAAATACTTGCAAACAAATAGACCAGAGGATAGGAGAGATTACGTGAGTAAAAGAACTATCGCCAAAGAGGAAGTTAGGAAAGCAAAACAGGAACAGTGGGAAGATTTTGGACAAAGACTTCAAGAAAGCTATCAAGAAAATCAAAAGGTGAGCAATGAAGACCAAAAAGACAAAGCATGCCCAATACGACAAATTAAGAATGCCAAAGGAGAAATAATGAAAGGAGACAGCGAAATCATGGAAACGTGGAGAACGTATTTTCACCAATTACATAATCCCTCCAAAACATATGAAACAAGGAGTACAGATCAATTAGTAAAAGTAAAAAGTAATCCAGATGATACAGCAGAAGATGCAGATATCTCAATCGAAGAACTCCAAATAGCTATACGAAAAATGACATTAGGAAAGGCCCCAGGAGCAGATCAAGTGTATCCAGAAATTATTAAAAACCGAGGAAGAGAGGCAGACAAACTACTACATGCAATATGTCAACAAGCATGGAAGTCAAAACAGGTGCCATACAACTGGAATAAAGGAACGGTAGAACCAATACACAAGAAAGGATCAACTATGGAATGCTCAAATTATAGAGGTACATCACTACTGAGCGTACTAGGAAAAGTGTATGACAGGATTCTGGAAATGAGACTAGTAAAAGAGTAGAGGATCAGATTGAAAAACACCAGAATGGATTTAGACCAGGAAGAAGTGCACAAGACCACACTTTTACGTTTTAGACAAATAATAGAAAAATTCCTTTGAGAGAACATTGACTTGCACCTGTGTTTTATTGACTTAGAAAAGGCATTTGACACTGTGAGGAGGGATGAACTATGGCATTCCTTAAAAGAACACAACGTAGAGCAAAATTTAATGGAAGCCATTAAAAGTTTTTACAATAAACCAACATGTGCAGTGAGAGTAGCTGGAAATGTATCTGAATTTGATGTAGATATAGGAGTAAGACAGGGTTGTAGCCTTAGTCCTCTTTTGTTTATCACATTTATGGGTTCAATTACAAGCATCCTCAAAAATGAAGCAAAGGAATGTAGGTATATAAGCTCAAACCAGTAAATGTATCAAATGCTTTCATTTGTTGATGATTTACTTCTGTTTGGAAAATCAGAAAGGGACATCCAGTTGAACATCAACATGATGAATAATGAATCAGATAAACGAGGAATGAGAGTGAATGCAAAGAAAACCAAAACAATGCTAGTAACTAGAGGAAGCTAAAACACAAAATCTTAAATTAGGCAGGGAGAATTTAGAACAAGTTCAAAGTTACAATTACCTAGGAGTAATGATTAACTCTGATGGAAAACTAGAGAAGAAACCAGCCAAATAATTCAAAAGGCAAGTGCA
>JAXRKP010001076.1:162500-165000 GCA_037039925.1 Doris montereyensis | reverse complement strand
GTCTAAGAGTATTGACTAGTATCAGGTCAGGCGACGTGTATACAAACAAAATTTGAAAAATGAACTGAAATTTTCAAACCTGATGAAGTGTGTGACACAGGAAAACAATGTAAATTTACGCACAATTCTTTTCAATAATGTTAATCGAGAAGTGGGTGCTAATTTTCCTTTATTGATTATTGATACACACTTTATGAGGTCCTTTGAAATATTGGAGCTGGATCTATTTCTGGGGCACTAGTAGCAGGCTGTGTACAGGGAGAATGGGGCAAAAAGGGGGAGGGGTATTTGTATTTATTGTTGATAATCACATCGATGATAAATTAATTGGTTTGAGTTTGCATGTATATGTATGTATGTATATCGATATATATATATATATATATCATAATATTAGTATATAATATGATATCGGATATATATATGGGTAGATAAGATAGATATATAACAGTGTATACGGTATTCCTTTTCTTTTTTTAAAGACTTTTCCCATACTGCCATTTATAGGGCTTCGACTTTTTAAAATAGATATTTGTATTATCTCTATTATATGGAGACACTTTAATTTTCATCATGGCCGCCATGAAATGAACGGTAGTTAGAGATTTATGATATTGTTAGTTATTCCTAATGTCAGTTTATTTTTGCTGACTTGTTCGTATAAAACCAAACCAAAATAAAGATGGAAATTAGTATAATACTTGTGGTCTGAACCCTCCACCCCCCACCTCTTGTTTGCTGATTGATTTATTATAAAAACATAGCCTGCTAGTTAATGTAGTACACCAGTCAAATCGATGGCTACTTTTGTGTCGTTATTGTAGTCAAAATGTTATCTTATTATTCTTAATGCGATAAATTGTCTGTAGAGGAGTTTTTTGTATCAACAGACGTGAGAATATAATTGCAAAAATATGAAAAAAGAGGCACACACAAAAATGAACCCACCGATATCTATAATAAGATTTACAATTACACTTATAGCAATAACAAAAACATAAGCAGCAGCAGCAGCAGCAGTTGAAGCAGCGATAACAACAAAAACACATCAATGATGACAACAACAATAGCAAAGGCAAAAAACAAGGTCCTTATACTCCTCCAAGCTCGAAATTCCGATCGAAATCCGAATATCTGTTGGTCCTGAAATGGAGGGCTTTGATTGAGTGATATAATTATTAGATCTATTTTAAAAAAATGTCATGGTGCTTACAGTAGATAATTTTGTAAAACAAGAAATAAGAGAAATGGGGATTTTAAGGATATATTCTTGGGTTTTCAGGGCACGTATTCATTTTGCAGATAGTCAGAGAAAGAATAATCGATTTGTTATCAGGGGTATCAACGATTTTTTTATTGTTGTTGCTTAAAACATCCCCCATAACATAATATGATTCAAACAGCGTAGTGTTCCAAATAGTAGCATATTTTGAATGGTTGAAAACGATGATCGACATACCTCAATTCTTGGTTGTTATTTTTAAGAAACCAAAACCCGTTCTAGTTTGACTGTACACAAATATCTGTCTATCAAAAGTAAACATCTAAGGTTATCATGAGAATGACAACCTTTTCTTATCCTTTATCAAACCGACGGCAAATTAATGGTTTGTAAATTTTTATCCTACGGATTTATGTAATTGGAGTTATAGCCATTTGTATAAAACGTAAAGAATTTAGGTTTAAATTAAAATCTGATGGTCTTTCAGAAAGAAGTTACAAAAGTATTTGTTCTTGTTTTTAAATCAATTTACATAAATTTTTATATCTCAGCTTTTGGTATGATATGCTTGATGGGCACACACACACACACACACACACACACAACACACACACACACACACACACACACACATCTATTTCATCCACAAAAATTTATACAATAAATATAACTACTAAGTTCTACAGTTCATACATTTAATTGGGCTCAAATCAGTGACGTAGTTGGATTGTCGATCCCAGTTGAGTTGACGTTTTGCAGTGGACTCATATTTTGTAACAGGTGGCGCTTGCGGATACAGGTCAATAGATAGCTTTGTATGATCTAGCCACCTTGTAAAGTAATAAAGACGTCCACTTAGCCATTTCGGTGCCGAATCATCTGGTGGCAAGCGCACACTGTAAATGGTGGCAAATACCGAGCATCAACTTCCTTTTCTGTTGAACAATATGGTAACATATCGTGTGAATTTATTTGGATTTATTGCCATGGTAAGCTTACGTCTTAACTCGATGAATCTTTTGGTAACATAAATCCATTACAACTCCGCTTTTTTATAAAAAAAAACAACAAAACAATAACAAAATAAATTTTAAGGTTGATCTGAAGTTTTTGTTTTTAAATCAAATCTCTTTTTCAGGTGTTAATGGACTATTTTCATAATTCTACCGATAATGTGATGACTGATTGATATGATAATATGTGGACTTATAGAAAGGATATTTCGTTTCGGTTGTTAACATCTCCCTTCACCTTTTCTTCTTCTTCTTCTTTCTTCTT
>JAXRKP010001076.1:152500-157500 GCA_037039925.1 Doris montereyensis | reverse complement strand
CATGATGAGGTCTTTGATGTTTTCCAAAGTACCTCCCAAGTTGAGTCATCTGATACTCTTTCAAATTCGCTCAACACCAAAGCCCAGACCAATATTGGAACCTATGCTACTGTCTATACTTACTTAAAGAATGCATGTGAAAAGATTGCTCACGTGAACACATTTTCCACTGTTTCCCAAGTTCATACTGGCCCCAAACCTCATCTCAACAAACTTCTAATGCAGAATATCTATCACACATTACAGGATCATTGGTCTTTCAACCAGGGCTAACCGAAAGCGATGACGCAGACATTTGCATTGACAATTTAACTCCTAGTCTTCCCCAGGGAGAAATATCTTCTGTATTGTCACAGAGCCTACCTAACTCATTTTGCGTGAGTGATTATCTGTCGACAGTTGATCTATCAGATGCACTTGATGACTTATGCAATGACAATACAGAAATTCCTCAAACCAGTGCGACTAACAATAACAGTCAACCAGTAAACCTCGATCTACCGAAAGAAATTCCTCAAAGCTGTAAGTATGTGAATACTGTAAATAACTCCATTAATGATGACAATCTGGTTACAAGAGGTGTAACATCCCCAACTACTGCATCAAGCCTTCCGGACGTCTCAACTACAAAATATGTCGAAAGGTCAGGATGTCTTAAATTCTTCACATTTGGAAAATGAGTATCTTCAAAAACACTCCAATAGACCATTATTAGCCGTGAACAATTACGATTTTTTGAGTTCTTCAGATTTTGTAAAACCTGTCATATGGAATGTGGCCAATGGACAAAATGAAGTGGATGTCATTCAACATTCGGCTATGAACGAGTCAGGAAATACTCTGAGCGAGCTTCCCTCTCCTGCTTACTTTGTATTGATGATGGTCAAATACAAGCTCAATCGACAGATGATCAAGAATTTCTATCAGTAAAACAGGACATTGTTTCTACTTTGTATCTCCTCACCAAGCGGACAATGGTATTCCTGTGTGGAATGAATGCGATGAAATTGAAACACCATTGTCGAGTTCAATAGCTTCACTTCTATTTCCAAATCTACAACCGATAGAATCTGAAACACAAACAAACTTAAATACATCTGTCAGTCAGCCTCTTTCCCAAACACTCTCTGTGGCCAGTCAAAACAATAGCTTTTCTCCATTCCGAGTTCTTGCAGTCAAAGTGTCGAGGAAAGAGGAGGAGATCTTAACATACTCATTGCTGAGTTCAGATGACGTTTTATCCCCACAAACGCGGTTCCACCGTGCCCAGAGTACATCTAGTTCATCAGAGTCAAGTAAGTGACGTTTTCTAGAAGTAACTCTGAGACAAGTGACCACACTCTAGTGACTTTGACGGTGTTTGTTTGTCATCCTTGAAGCCAGTGGCCAATGAAGATGAAGAATTTTGCCGTGAAGAGAATGAAAATCAGAGAGAGCCAACGCACCTGGAATCCAAATCACACACAAAGTAATCTGCCGGTAAAAACATAAGAAGCACCTCGCACAAAAATTAAAACAGCGTGACCAGCTACCTGTAGTAGTGAAATCCCTTGCTAGAAGAACCGAGAGAGGACGTCTGGTGAGGAAGCGAAAGGGACCAGTCTTTTCAACAACAACAAAAAGTAAGTTTTTGAAATGCAAAACATGCCTCTGTCGAGTGTTTTATTTAGTTTTGTTTGAGCTCAGTCTTTAAATATAAAAATTCTTTATTTGGAAGAGGCTTGTGTTCGTTTTAAAAGAAAAAAACAGCAATAGGTCTACAACAACAAAGCAACTACGATTCCTTATTAATTATCCACACTGCATACATGTTATTATGTTCGTCTTTCATTTTTTAGAAACCCAACAGAATTAGATATGTTTCAACTAGGTCATTTACAAACATTGCTTTCTTACTTGTAAATACAACTATTTTTTCATGTAATAATAATAATAATAATAATAATAATAATAATAATAATAATAATAATAATAATAATAATAATAATAATAATAATAATAATAACAACAATAACAACAATAATAATAATAATAATAATAATAATAATAATAATAATAATAATGATAATAATAATAATAATAATAATAATAATAATAATAATAATAATAATAATAATAATAATAATAATAATAATAATAATAATAATAATAATAATAATAATAATAATAATAATAATAATAATAATAATAATAATAATAATAATTATAATAATACAAATAATAACAATAATAATAATAATAATAATAATAATAATAATAATAATAATAATAATAATAATAATAATAATAATAATAATAATAATAATAATAATAATAATAATAATAATAATAGTAATAATAATAATAATAATAATAATAATAATAATAATAATAATAATAATAATAATAATAATAATAATAATAATAATAATAATAATAATAATAATAATAATAATAATAATGAATAGCTCTTACATAGCGCCCCACTCCGATATATCAAGCTCAGAGCGCTCAAACATGGATAATCATTATAAATCAAGACATATGTATATGTGATTTACACACACCAACACAATATACACGTTACACATAACAAACATATTTCAAAGCACAGGATGATAATACAAAAGACAGTTGACATTATTGAACTACATTTATGACAGCAGTGAGAAATTATGAATCTGTGTGGAATTTGTGGTGTGTGGAAAACAGGTGGGTTTTAATTTTTTCTTAAATGTCTCAGTTGATTCTATTTCTTTTAAGTGTTTGGGGAGAGAATTCCAGACTTTCATGAGCAAAGAGGAGAAAAACTTTTCACCAACTGTTTTAAGGCGTCTACGAGGAACTATTAACTTTTTTATCTGCTGAAGATCTAAGCTGCCGATTTGGAAGGTATGGAGTGATCATGTCAGCTAGGTAGATGGGGGCATTATAGTGTATGCATATGTGACATAGAGTCATCAGCCTATAAAAAGATTTTTCTTAGAGGAGCCAACGAAGAGTGTGGAGGAGAGGTGATATTTTTTGCTTTTCTTAAGAACTAATTCATGCAAATGCTTTGGGCAATTTGAGGTTTTGACAATTTTGTTGCATAACCTCAAACAATGTTGAATTGCAGTAATCAATTCTTGTGTATTACTGTCAACGCGCATATTTTGATGTAACCCAAAAATATTAATCCAATTTTGAGTTTTAAGTGGTGTGTTTAATTCTGTTTTTAAAGTTTTCATTATTATTGCGTAGTATTATTTCTACTGGCAATCCATTCCACAGCCTTACTGTACTATGGTAAAACGAGTGCAGGGGACAATCAGTGTTTGAAGATGGAACCATGTATGTTTGGACAGCCTGATTTGGTTCTTGGAGTTAAGTTTAAGCTGATCTGATGGAAGACACAGTTGGCCATTTATAGCCTTAAAGAAAATATTAATTACATCTCTGGCTCTATGTTCTTCTAAAGGTATCCATTGAAATTGGTTTATGTTGGTTTTGGTATTTCCTTTAGTGTTGGTATAATTATTAGTTACAAAGCAGGCTGCATTCTTTTGTACTTTCTCAATTTATTGTACGTAGGTATGCTGGTGTGGGTCCTAGACACAGCTACCATAATCGAAGACTGATTTTATTAAAGCCTTGAAGCATTTTCCTCTTTACATTTGGATGACCTTGTAAAGGCCATTTACTTTTCTGCATAGTCTTTGTTGTTTAATGCAATTTAGTGTCTATTGTAACTCCCAGGTATTTTGCACTGTTGGTTATTTTTAGTTTTTGGTTATGTATGTTATAATCTGAGTTGACTATTTTTACTTTTTTGCATATTTTTAGTACCTGATATTTATCTGAATAGAAATCCATTTTCCAATTTTCTCCCATTCTTGCAGTGTGTTTAGGTCATTTTGTAATATTTCTCATGGATCCGTCTGTGATTATGAACTAATAAGGCAATGTCATGTGCGAAATTCAGGCCATCCAGCGGAGACGCTACGGTCCATTGTATTCGGTTTATTTTACCTTCAGTTGACTTCCTCATTATGTAGTCAATGTCTATCAAGACAATAATGAAGATAATGAATATCCCTAGCGGCCACCCGTCTTGATTTCAAAGGCGTCTGACAGTTCGCCAGGATGAATGATTATCCCTTTCACTCCTCTGTACATATGCATGCTTTGAATAAACCTTGTAATCTTTTGTGGGACTTCATGGTGTCGCACTACTCATATCTTTCACATGCTCTCTCTATGCTTACTATTGAAGGCTTTTTAAAAGTTAATGAAGTGGACACAATATAGGGATAAATTCCATTCTTGTTACTGTTTAACAATAACGCGCAGAGCAGAAATCAGGTCTGTGCATGATTTATTTTTACGAAATCCTGCTTATTCCTGTTAAAGCTCTGGATCGAATGTGTGTTTAAACCTTTCCAATATTATCCTGTTGAATACTTTCTGGTTCAACTGCTTCATGGTTCTTTATTTTCTTTACAGCTTCTTTTATTTCATTCCTTATTGGTGGTTCTAAGTTTATTTCAAGATTTTCAACTGTTGGATCTATTTGTAGTGGATCATCAAGAGGCGGTCGAATGAGCACTTCCTGAAATTGCTCTTTCCACCTAGCACTCTGTTCTTCTTGGCTTGTCAAAAGTTTCCAATCCTTTTCCATGGGTTTAAAGTTGTTAGACAATAACATCTTGGCGATGTTGTACACTTCTCTTAAATTTACACGTCCAGCAGTCCCATCAACCTCTTGAGCCATGTTGTCTACATAACACCTCTTGTCATCTCCTACACGTTTTCTCACTGCTCTATCAGCCTCTGCATATTCTCTTGAGTTGCTGCCTTGGATGTTCTTGTCTTGCTTTTACATAGTGCTGCCTTCATGTTCTTTTTGTTCAGCTATCCTAGATAAAGTATCATCAGCAATCCATTCACTGTTTTGTCTCATTTTCTTTCCCTAAGACTTCCTTACATGATTTATTTCAAACTTTCTTGATTTTACGCCAATGGTCCACAATACTGTTTGA
>JAXRKP010001076.1:130000-147500 GCA_037039925.1 Doris montereyensis | reverse complement strand
ATTATCACATTTAATATCGTTAGCTTAGATCTAGATCTAAATCTAGTTTTCTGAATTGGTGTTTGTAGAACACTTTTGATGAAAAATATTTTGTTGCCATATTTATTATTTTTGTTGAATGTCTGATGAACTAAACTTTCCTATTAACTTGAATAATTGCATAGATTCCTGTAAAATCTTCAAATATATCGCCACACACACACACACGCGCACACACAACACGTAACGTGTAGACGTGTTTATGTTACATTAATAACAACAACAAACAAACAAACGAATAGACCACACACAAAAAAACAATTCGATTGTAGATCTTTATCAGTTTAGAAAAGGTTAATACTAATAGGTCTACGTAGTGTTAATAGACCCCATACAACCATTCTCGGTAATTACTTAAAGGTCTACATAGCAAGCAACGCTGGTAATTTCACATATTTTCATACAACAAATATCAGCAACAGCTACCGCGAAACTTATTTATTGGGCTTCTTTTTTGTGCCTTGATTTAAATACATTCAGGGAATGGGATAGGCTTGAAGATAAAGCTTACTTTTTTATTTGGATCAAGCAAGTCTATATCATTAAATTATTTTAAGTAAAAATGTCTCGATTGGCACCAGTGACTTTGCGAACACACAAAGATACCCGACTGCAACTTAGATCAGCCGAGAATTCGGACAGGGCATTACGTCATGCAGGTTGACGTGTACGTCGTAAATAGAACAAAGCGATTGTCCTTTTCCCGGAGATTTCATCAGCACACAGAAATCTCGCGAAGAGAGTGTGATCAGCTATTACATATTCATGAGTAGGGATTCAAGGCTATTCGTTCTCTCTCTTCATTGGCTGATGTGCCGGTGTTTTCAAGATATCAATCGCGCAGGCTCACAGCTGAGAAGTATTTTTAGAACACTTTTGAGCCGGTGTGCATGGTTGTGGGTAGCGGAGGAAGGAGCTCCTCGACATTCTTTCATAAACCACGATAGATCGCCGACAAATTTTATTCCATTTCTCTTCCTAGTTGATTTTGTGATAGTAAAAATGGTTAGAGTGGTCAGCCAAAATTTTAGTCCCCTAGAAGCCGTCACAGCTCTGGTGAAACCGACAGGGATCTTGCCGAGAGAGCCGATGCAGCCTTATCAGCTCTTGGGAAAAAAACGATTTGAATTGGGCTTTTCTGAATATGAATCTTCAAGTGATTCTTTGGGATTCCGAAATCGACAAAGAACACTTCGACGACATTCATTCCAAGACAGGATTTGTGGATGATGACATCGAGGGCAACGAATATCCCGTAAAGTCGGTAAGCATTATTGACCTATTTTCTGTCAGCTGCTCTGCCTGATCAGCTGGTGAAAGCCTGATCAGCTTGTGCACGTCGCTTTCTGAGTAAACAACCCCCTTCCTTCCCTCGCCTATATTCGGTTTGATTCTGCTTGGCATAAATAGGATTGTGTTAGTTCAAGTCTCTTTAGCAATCTTTATTGAAATGCATTTTGAAAAGCACTCGATAGTTTTGTTATATATATCTATATCTAAGTAGTTAGCTGAGGGTATCATGTAAGAAATTTGTACCGAGGTCACGTCTCGGGACCAGTTAACCTTTCTCTCAGCTGACTCGAAGTCCCGCCCACATTCCTTGAAACGAATGGCCTTCAGTCAGTGTTCTTCCATCGAGAGTTGTATATCGGTGCTTTTTGGAGTTTCAGTTGAGTTTATTATATTTCTGATTTTATGATGTAAAGCTCCGATAGATTCAAACTACCCTCCAAGACGGGATAATTTGCTCATCAGATGGTAATTTGAAGAGGGACAACTGACCTTTTTACCTCGACCTTTTCAGTTTGCATAAATTGACTGACTTACCTCATTTCCTTCTCTTCAAGCTCCTCCCATCGTTTCGGTTTTAATGGCTAATGTTGTGTGCAGTGAACTGTTGATGAAACTGATTTCTAATATAATGCAACCGTTATAAACTGAACTTACGACAGTAAATTGGCGAAACGAACACAACAAATCCAATTCTGGCGCCGATTGCATCAGCAAAAAAAACCCTTAGAAAACTGAACGATCCCAAAGCTCGATGCAGTCCCCGATATTCATGTCAGATCTCATGAAATGTCCTAGATAATCTAAATGTAGGCACCCCCCCCCCCCCCTGTCCGAGTGCTTTAGGTTGCTTCGTCTTGACCACCCGAAAGCTTCCCATTTCCACATCTGGGCTAACTGTAACATTAATAATATTCTGCATGGTAGTGAATCATATTCCAAATTGTTAGACCCTGGTCACTGGGTTTCAGCATAGCTAATGATACAAACAAATAGACCAAGATACCGTGGGTATTATAGGTCTAGTTCTAAATTTGTAATTGTTGCTTTATGTTGCCAACGAAATCATGAAGGGTTGTTGATAATATGCGCAGAGAGAGAGAGAGAGAGCTTTGTTGATGTGAAGTGTTATAATCTAGATCTAGGTGATCATTGTTTTATAATTAATGCCTTTTATGGTTTCTTTCATCAGAATGTGCACATCAAAAGGAAAGAAAGACGGAGAGAAAGAAACAAGCTTTCAGCTCAAGCCTATAGAAAAAGAAAACGACAAATAACCTACAACAAACAACAGGTTAGACAATAATCCACAAGACACACACAACATATACCTATACTTCCACGATATATATCTGCAGACGGGTCAATTCGTCCGTGATCTGCAGTTTCTATAACATACGTGTATATCACTGTGAAAGGAGGAGGACTCGTTGTCGGCCTCTCAACCCGAAGGTCAAGGATTCCAGCCCTGCCGACTGTTGAAAAATGTTCCCGAGTACAATCTTCCCCCTGGTTCAGGTAGTTGATTGACGCCTAGTCCCATCGGAGAAGGGCGATAAAAAGGAGGTCCAATGTGCAGACCACAACACTGTGCAGGTTAAAGACCCCTTGACTGCTTACAATGCAGTCCAGGCAAAATTTAAAATCCTACCAAAGATCCCAAGATCACCATAGTTGTGGATGTGGGTAAAATGAAATCAAAAGGGAAAGGTCTTATTTGCTTTTCTAAAATAAAATAAATATTACTGGGATTAGAGAAATAAAATGTATTCACTGCTTGTCCAAATAACTTCATTAAAAAATGTTAAGGCCAGTGTCAAAATATCATGACCATAAATAAAAAATGCTTTAAAATAGAGAACATTTTGGTGTCTTATTTTCTCATAAGTATCATCCAATATTACATGTTATACCATGGGACAGAAAGAATTTCTGTTTAGTATTTAGCGCCTGAATAGGATCAAACTTCTTTTCTGGCTTCATTGAAGATATAAAAAAATTCGTGCATCCAGAATTTAAAATGTTGTGCTTTAATTTTAAATTGTGTATCTTTGACTTTTAAATGAAATAAAACATGTATTTGTATTTCAATTTCAGGAACTGTTTATCCTTCAACAAAAAATAAGCATCTTTTGGAGCGTGTGAGTCGTTTAGAGAAGAAAACAGAGAAAGCTAAGATGAATCTAAGGAGAATCTCTATGCCTGCATCAAATAACCCTCACACTGGTGCTGAAGCAGGCTCTGTTAAGGGCACCCCTGTATCACCATCACTTCCTGAAGATGCTGCAGGTACCTCAGGCCACCAGTTTAACTTGAATTTGAATAAAAATCGTCTTCATCAGCCCTCTTTGGGGGCCAAGTCACCAGCATTTGGATTTCATGAATGTGCTGAAACAACAACTGAGGGCGCTGTGGCTAGAAATGCAACAGATTCTGCAGGTCTCCCAAATACAAATGTCAGCCCATTGACATCCATTCTCATCAATGCCAATACACTTGTTGGTGCTAACAATAATGTAGACACAAATGGCTTTTCAGCTCACATGGCTTTCACATCTTTTGTACCTGTTAAGTCAAAGCTTGGGTTTTATAATGCCAATTTAGATTACAAAAGTTCCATTCTTCGTCCATCCCCTCTTCAAACCGTTCCGGAAGTCCCACCTTGTTTGCTAGGCGAATTAGATGACAACACAATGTCTACGTTATCAACAACCCTGATCAATCCAACGTGGCATCTCAAGGTGACCCAGGTCTTGCATCATGTAAAAAGGAAAAGATTCCATTTGATTCAATGCGCATGACACAGTCTAATCCTTACAGTAATACCAATTTGAACAATAGTAAATATGACAATGCAAATGACAACTTTCGAAAAGGGGGATGCCAAAAATTGTGATAATCACGTCCAGATGAACTCTTTTCAGCTTATGAACATTAATGGAAATTTCAATCAAAATGCTATTGGCTCCAAACACCCTTGATCTCACTTTGTTACTGAAGTACATCCTTTTTTGCCAGCCAACTATGTTCTGGAGAGATTGTTCACTTGCCCTTTCACAAAACATCTTTTAAATTTGATACTCTTAGAATGTTCATCCCAATTGAATCCCTCCTCAGCTTTGTAAAGGCTTTTGTACACATAATATGGATATTTGTTTTTTTATGGTATATAAATTGTGTTGACTAATTAAAGTTATGTAACTCACACTCACACACATTCATTGATGAAGTGTTTGAACCATACATTGCTTGTTGTCATCAAGAATTTGAAGCAATAACCAAAAAGTTAAGATTAGATATAGTCTGAATTTATCTATAAACTCTGAAATTCTTTCTTTACATAATGATGTATATTTCTTTCTCTCTTTTTTATTGTTATCTTTGAATCTAGAAATCCATCGAGAAGGCATTTGTAAAAGTTTTGCCTTATAAAGTAGCATTATTAAAAAGCTTCACATGGATATAGTTTAATACACTGTTAATATCATCCCAAAAGTTAAGTCGTTTTTGTTGTTGTAGAATATATATATATATATATTATAGAGCAAACATTTGACGGTCTACAAAGTATTATAAAGATATATATTTCTTATTGTCATTTTGTAAGTTCCTTTTCTACTTTTGTACATTGAGAGAATACTGAAAAAAATTCTTGTCATTCATTTCCATCATCCAAAAATCATCATATCACAAATTATACACGATGAATACGTGCTGTTGTTTATGGTTTTTCTGTAAGCTATGGTCTTGAACTTCATCACTGACAATCACTTTCAGGCTTAAAATAAATTAGATCTGGAATTTCTAACATCACGCTTAATTCTGTATTTGACGCTTATCTCAGCTTAGTAAAATGTAAGAAACTAGAAGATCGACTTGTTCATCTCTCTAATGTGTGTACTATTGATATTATTTTTATTGAGAGATTAAGTAAGAGAGTCTATTGTTCATTTTTTGTTGGGGCAGCAATGTATTAGCAGCCCAGGTAATCACCTGTGGTAACTGTTGCTAATAATGTCAAACTTGTGTTTGAGACCAAATGTGCAATTTCTGAAATGGCAAAAATGTGTACCAAGGTGCACTGAGGTCAGCAGAGACCAAAAGGGTTATCCATGTTTTTATGTAGATAGTCATATGAGTATAACTCAATTTGTTTGGTGACTTAAAACTTGTTTTTACTCTGCTGTTGTTTTTAAAAAAAGACTTAATTCTTTGTGTACCAAGTGAGTACTTTAAAAGGAAATCATGATGTAATTTGAAGTAAACCCCAAGGAAAAGGAAAATTTATCACAAAATATGACCAATGTACATCTGCTCATTCTCATGTCCATTATATTCATTTTTAGTTCACTTCATACATGTACTTTTAATCTACAGAATGAGGATAATGAACATTAAAGACTGACATCTTTCAAAAGATGCTACATGTTTAGTTGTTGAATTTTTTTTCAGTTCATTATCAATTTATATTTACAGAATATACAACACATTTTAAAGAGTATTGAAATTAATACATTTTTGGCTGTCTTGTGATATTTTCAACACAGTTTAATTCGTCAGTCATTCATAAAAAACAAATGCTTTATCCTTATTTCTTTCATTTAATTCATACCAAAGAACAATTAATTGCACATAAATCACCATTATATTCATTTTTTCAAAAGTGCAACATAAATACTGCAATGTGTTATTCCTTGTAAATCTTATCATTGACACAACATCATGTTGACTTTTGTTACCACACATGCATCCTAGTTATCATGAATCCTGTTGCATGGCTCTATCTTTGAGTTTTTACATTGTTTCGTTTTGATATGTAGGCAGTGCCGAAAAGCTGCTTATACTAATAGTGGATCCTATTTCTTTCCTTTCATGTCTTTCATCTTACTGTTTTCTCTTAATTCACCACTAAGATTACTACCAGTGGTGATTTCAATGGAAGAAAATGTTCTTATGTACATGTACAGTTTTATGACTTTCAAAGGATCAATCTTAGTTTCTTTGAGTTTGAGCTAAGGAGATAATTCCTAATCCTTACAGTTTGTTTATTTTTTCACTGCTTCAGTTTCTTGACCTGTGATTGGCTTTTATCATACTTATACATGTAGTAATCATCCCCCGTTGCAACTGGAAAGGAATTGCATTGTGATTATTTTACTTTTCTATTCTTTATTTTTCCTTTATGATTTTTTATAGTGAAAGCAAGATATGTATATAATCAAATTTTTAACCACTAGATTAATTTTAGTTTTGTTGTTGATGTTCGGTAAATGACAGCGTTAAAAACTTAATGTTAGGCATTTTTTACTAGCGAAAGCAAGACCTTTGAAAAAGAAAAAAATAAGTAGATTTTCTTTCACGTTTTGTAGACATTTATTTAGCGAATGGCAGAGCTGATAAGTTAAAGGTTTTTTAAGTTTTACAAGAAAACATTGTATAATTCATTTCAAGCAATCTTTTTTTTTTTTTTTTCAATTCATTCTATGTGCTTTATACTTAGTTATTTCCAAACACAATCATTCTTTTTTCCCTCCACGTTACTGTACACCATTAATTTTGCAATATAATAGCATTCTATTTGTGATAAGGAGTAAATGCCATGATAAATGAATTTATGTAATTTGGATGAGTCTTAAGGAAATTGATCTGATTCGTTACCTCTGTGGACAGACTTGACATTACCGCCACATCAAGTGTGTATCTTGTTTCCTCATGTTGTTCTGTTTCATTCAGCAAGCATCAGTTGCCTTTCCTTCTCACAAAATGCTCTGATTCTTACGAATTATCGAGTGTAAACACAACATAGGCTACCTGCTGCTAAACAGTTTCTTGGTACTTGTATGTGTTTAATGAGTCTCCTTGAGACTATTAAGACAACAATTGTCAACCGAAAAACAACCCAGATCTATACATTGTATAACGTCTCTTAAAAGGAGAACAAATCACAACTTTTTATCATCAAAATCTTGCCATAAACAAATTATGGAATACATCGTAATTTTGACTTAAAAAGATAAATGATTACATGTACATGTATCACTTATCTTATATAATGTTTACAAAAAATGTTCATTTTACAATTTGTTCCATTTTTTCCCCTTATTCAAAGTCTGTCCACTTTCATTTTGTCCCTTATGATTTCCATTCTGACATTCAATTCATGATATATTAGCAACAACAAGTCTTTCATTTGATTTGTATCAATTATTACCACTGATTATGAAATAAAACATCAGGCTATCCAGCTGAAATTTAACTTGACTCAGAAATTGCTTCTTTTTTTTTCATTCTTTTTAAAAATATAAATACGAGTGTATCATATGTACTGTGTGGTTCAAACTGTGGAATGTGACATTAGACTGTGAGAGCTTGTTATTTTAACACTGCTTTTCATCAGTTTATCGGCTCTCTAATTAGTGTGAGTGGTTTGTGGTTACACCTGGTAGGTCCTACTTCTTTCCCTTCATTCTTTCCCACGTCTCTCCTTCATCTTGCTGGTTCCACAATTCGCATTGAGATAGTGCTCATTATTGTAGTGGACCGGGTAGATTCCAAAGAAACAAACAAAATTTGTCAGACACATTACTGACTTACTTAATATAAATGTATTTTTTCTTTATTCATTTTTGCTTCGGGTAATCCCCCTCCCTCCCTGTTTCAAGTAAATGGATCGACATGTAGTCCAATCGGAGACAGCCGATAAAAAGGAGGCCCCGTGTACAACTCACAACACTTGGTGCACATTTAAATTAAAGATCCCTTGGCTGTCCAGGCAAAATTATAAATCCTACCAAAACCCTCAAGATCACCATAGTATTAATTAGTAATGGAAGTAAGTATACTCAAATCAATTGTCGTACACTCACAGATTATACACCAATCTCTCTTCAATTTTTACACTGGAGAATTTTCCTGTGTCGTGGAACAATGAAGACGAGTAGGCGACACCTCGAGTTTGTTTATCCTGTCGTCCCTTGTGTTTATTGGTTCCTTGGTTATCCCCCCCCCCCCCCCCCCCCCCCAGACCGTGCTGGTAGGTCCTGCTTCTTTTCTCTTCCTGTTTCCTTTGGATCCACCCCAAAGAAAATTATCGCTTATAATTATTATGGTGGATGGGATGAATGTCAATAAAACAAGCGGGTGGTTGGCAGTTTCTGCTGGTAGGTCCTTCTTATTTCCTCTTGCTGTTTCCTTTGAATCCACCCCAAGAAGATCAACGCATGTATATGGTGGATGGGATAAAGGACAATGGAACAAGTGGGTGGTTAGCAGTTTCTGTTGGTATGTCCATTTCTTTCCTTCCACTCTTTCACCTGTTTTTTTATATTGTTATTTTCTCCCAATTCACCCTGAAATCACCGCATATGTTGGACGGAGCAACTTGTAATGAAACAACATTGTAACAAAGCTCCTAACGTTTTCCTTTTTCCTTCCACGATGTGACAATTCTAAATGCGGTGTAGTTGATAGACGAGCTTTTTCTTGTAGGTCCTACTTCCTTCCTTTCATTGCTCTTTTGAATTTTTTCTGATAGCTTTCTGTTTCATATTGATTTACTCTGAGGTCACTTGAATGTTTTGCCCTTGGGTGTATAGACCAAAATTTCAAAAATAGCTTTTTTTTGTCAAACCGGATGAAAGGAGCAAGCCTCGCATTGTGTCAAAATATTAGACCTGGAAGTAAAATAGAACCGAAGTTACAAAAGTCTAACTTGAGATTTTGGTAAAAAAAATTCATTCTTTACTCCTGTAAGGTATTATACAGAAATTTCGTACCAGTTCGTTTACAGGAAAACCCTCTTTTGGATTTCCACCGCCACTTTGTGATAATGCATTACATGGCCACGCAGGATATTCATGAATATGATGGCATACTTACTCAATTGTGAAACGATGTGCATGTGTTAATATTAGGCGCGCCAGGAAGTGATGCACCCAGAATCCCTTGCTGTGGTCCAAGAACCAACGATAATCAGAATTTGTCGAGCTCGTCTTCAGATTTTGAAATAGGAAGCGACGATGTTTGTCACTCAGACACAGAAGGGTCAGACAATGGCGTCATGTCCTTTGGACTTCGTTGTGTTTTCTAATAACGACTCTAATAGTGATACAGACGACAACCTTCTACTTTTCATAAGCACACTCATAAAAAACGATCATTGACCACATTTCAATGAGCCAGTCAAGTCATCTGACGTAACAACAGCAGTTGCAAGTTCATCAACCTCCCCATCTTCCACATCGATAGCATTAGAAACTACCTCAACTGCTTTGTCACGTGCAACACTTCAAGCTAAGGAAAATCTCACACAGGCAGCAGCATTTTGCTCCACTTCTATATGTGTCACTTAATGACAGCTCGTCGCCCGCAATAAGTGCCTCAGCATCATCACTCTCATCGGGCTCAACAACCCCAATGGCATGAGTATCGACATCAGCCACTTTAGATGACAATTTGTCTACATACTTCTCAGGCAACGTCAGGAAGACAATGTCGAGTAAGCGTACACGCCAGCTAGATCAGTGGATACAGATCAAATAAAAACAAGAAAAAGAAATAAAACAAACAGAAACAAGAAAACGCTGACAAAGCCTACTTTGGCTTCAAAGGGATGGAAGTTCCGTCAAAACCGATCTGTTCATGTTATGGCGAAAAACGCTCCCCAAAACTGCCATCTTCAAATTACTGGAAGAGTGGGGACATAAACACACAGAGACAATTATTTTCTCGTGTGCTTCCAAAACTGTTCCTGATCGCATCCGCACGAAAAATCCAGAGTCAAGACGAAAGTTTACCCTGAGCTACAGTTTTTGTAAATTAAATGAGAAACTAAAACTCGTGTGTCGCCAATTCTTTTTCGACATCACTAGATAAAATGGATGACGGAGCCGTTGTTTGTTTCTGATCAAAGAGAGACGTATGGAAATCATGGGACATCACTTTACTGAAGATGTTGAGAATATAAAGGCCCACGTCAGTAACAGAGTGTACCTGTAGGAGGGACTCAACACCAGAAAAGAATGTTTACATGCGAAAGTATAGACACACATTTAACACTGAATTAGATCCCGTTCCCCCCCCCCCCAAAAAAAAAAAGAACCAGTGTGAACAAAGCCTTGTGGTAAATGACACTCCAGATCCATCATAGAAACAGCAGGACAATCAAAAAGAACATATTATATAAAGAAAGGAAAAAGCCAGGGAGTACAGAGGATTTGTTAAGTAACTAATCACACTACAAGTGCTTCAAGATTTGACTTGCAAAAAGATCTGGATTGTCCACATGGAGAAGCATCCAAATTTTAATACAAACGTACACTGCAAGTTTACAATTTGACTTTTTACGAAATGGACTCCCAAGACGTCCAGTGCTTCACGTGGCCGGAGCATGTCTGCTCCCGCAGATCAGACCAGATAGCTTCCTGTTTTTGGGCATTACATCAAAACATATACAGCTCAAACGAAACAAACATTTTATTTTATATCTGACAATTATGCCCGCTAAAATCGAAACAGATTTGTAGCTTCAATGTTTTGGTTTTGTCTCAAGACCGTGTTTTCTGTACAAAAGATAGAGCACAATTTCTTATAAGTTGGTCACATACAGAACAAGAACGATTCCTTTCATTCTGTTATTTCTCATGCTGCCAAGATAATCTCTGTGTACACACCAGCGGCGTGGGCTACTGTTCATACTGTTATACATGGGGCTCACCAAAGTAAACGTCCCTATGCTGTCAAGGAGATGTGTGCACATGACTTTTTTGACTTCAAGATGGTTAAAAAAAATTAAGAATGGCGAAGACAGTCAGAAACAAATGGACAAAACAGAGCCATATCAAAAATTGAAAGTAAGGGACAAGATGGAAATAAAACTTATAGCAGATGATGAACAGTAAGTCATATCTTAAATTTTTTAAGAAAATTGTATTTACACTGTGCATAATACACCGAGAAACACGCTGCCATTCAACTCTACAACTACAAACAATACATGACTGTCTGCTGTAGTGCTAGTTTTTATGTAGTGTGTAAGTTTGACTTACATTCCGGCAGTAAATCAGAACTGAGATAGTTTGTAGTTACACTATACTATTTTAGCTCGCACGGCCGACAATGTTTAGTTTTACAGCATAATGATTTACAGACACACACACAAACACACATACAACCAGACCCCCCCACACACACACACACACACACACACACATACCATACACATGATGCATGTAAATACGTTTACATGTACATACTAATTTACAGATAGACTTGTAAAAGAGAATATAAGGAGATGAAGGAAGTTGGAATTGGATACCATATTCATTGATTTACATTTGTATTTCATTTACACGTACACAATATAATAATATATACATGCATTTACACACACATACATGCATACATACATTCATAAATGCATGCACACACAGACATACAGTATGCATACATACATACACATATACACATACATACATACAAGGGCCTACATACAGCACAGACATACTTTGTTACTTTGTGTGTATAAACATTATTGCAAAGACATTTTACAATAAAGAACAAGATTATAATAAACAAAAATGAGAAACAGTGGGAGAGGGTGCTTTGAACACCCTCCCAACCCAGAAAACAGAAAATTGATACCGAAACTAGCTCATGTTTTCTTCATTGTTTCCTTCTCTGTTGGTTTTATTTCTGTTTTAAACTTCATTCCGCAAAACAAGAATAGGATTTGAAATTGGCTGGGGATTTGGCTGTAGAAGAAAATAAACAAGTGACATTATCTATTGAAAAGTAAAGATAGAACACTACTATCATACTACTTTAAATAAATCATAACCTTTAAGCGTTTGATTTGATTTACCTACATCTACAATTAAGGTGATCTCGGGAGTTTTGGTAGAATTTTTTTTCAAAATTTGCCCGGACTGTCCTGTGAACAGCCAAGGGATCTTTAACATGCACATAATGTTGTTATCTGCACACGGGACCTCCTTTTGTCGTCCGTCTCCGATGGGACTAGGTGTCGATCCACCTACCTGGAACGGGAGGGGGGAGGGGGTAGATTTTACTCGAAAAGACTCGAGAACTTTTTCAATCGTTGGCGGGGCGCGAACCCACTACCTTTTGTTTGAGAGGCCGACACCTTGCCTCTGGACTACCGAGTCCCCACTTTCAATGCACGGACTCCTTTATGTCACACACATGTTTAGAAGACTGGAATGGCAGATCTGACAGATCAGTAAGGGAGATTCGATACAAATAATATTAAAATATTTGATAGTGTCACCAGATTCATATCATGAATTATTTTAACCTAACACTGATTTTATCCGATCATGTCACAGGTGTTACAGAGTAATACCAGTAATAGTACATGTATACTACATTCTGTAGGCTACCTCTAGGAATCTGTGCATTCGCGATAAAGATATTATAAAGTATATCTCGATTTAAGTGTTGTTTTATATTATGATTCAAGGACTGATTACTAGGCCTGCATTTGTCATTTAACGCTGAAGTATTACGTGCTTGTTTTACTTTCATCATCATCATCATTATCATCATCATCACATCAAGGGTGGCTATGGAGGGTTGAATTCACAACGCAATTATATGTGACATTTATCGTATTAAAACAATGTTTTGTCTTAAAATGTTAATTTAAGTGAAATGACGCAATGTCGAAATCAGCATCTCCGCGAGCAGTCGTTGATAGTTCCTGTTGATAAAAAATGACAGGAAGGGCGGGGGGGGGGGGGGGCGGACAGGAAAGACTGCTTTCCGCATGAGCCGCCGATTACTTGTGTATATTATAATAATGACAATAGCAATTAACCATTTCTTTTTCTCTTTTCTTTTTTCTTTTAAGGAATAAAAATGAACACCTTCAAGTATTTTTTCAGTAATGAATCGAAGAGATTTATAAAACACATGAAAATATCTGTTTTATTTCTTCTTGTATTTAACTAAATAGTGGGTATCTTTTCTTCATCATAACACACTTCTCAAGAACAAAAATTAATCTTGCTGCTTCATTTTAATTCACCCTGAGATCACCGGAAATGGTGGACGTGGTAAATTCCAATAAACAAACAAAATAGACAATGCTATCAGTATGTTTATCTATAAGGATTCAAGAGTGTACACATTGCTTATGATAGTAAATATACCCGTCTATGCCCTAAACACACACATTTACAATATGATACATATATATATATATAGATTATATACATCGACATTTATGTATATACATACACAGACAGACATTTATATATATATATATATATATATATATATATATATTTACACATATATTATTATTATTATTATTATTATTATTATTATTATTATTATTATAGTATTATAGTAGTAGTATAGTAGTAGTATAGTAGTAGTAGTAGTAGTAGTAGTAGTAGTAGTAGTAGTAGTAGTAGTAGTAGTAGTAGTTAGTAGTAGTTATTATGATTATTATTATTATATATTAGTAGTAGTAGTAGTATTATTATTATTATTAGTAGTATTATTATCATATTAGTAGTAGTATTATAATTATTATTAGTATTATAGTAGTAGTAGTAGTAGTAGTAGTAGTATTATTATTATTATTATATATTATTAGTATTATTATTATTATTATTATCATTATTATTATAGTATCATTATTATTATATCACTATTATTATAATTATTATTATTATTATTATTATTATTATTATTATTAGTATTATTATTATTATTATTATTATTATTAGTATTATTATTATTATTATTATTATTATTATTAGTAGTAGTAGTATTATTATTATTATTATTAGTATCATTATCATAGTCACCACCATATTAGTATTAGTAGTAGTATCATTATTATTATTATCATTATTATTATAATTATTATTATTATTATTATTACTATAATTATCATATTTTTTTTTTATTTTTTTAATTTTTTTCGTGGATAAATTATTATTATTATTATTAAATTATTATTATTATTATTATTATTCATTATTATTATTATCAATATTATGGCGAGAGAATCGGCATTATTATTATTATTATTATTAGTTTGTTTTGGCTTATTATTATTATTATTGTTATTTTTTTTGTTTTTGTTGTTGTTTGTTTAGTTTTGCATTATCATCATCATCACCACCATCATTATTATTATTATCATCATCATCTGTGCACGTGTGTGGGTATTATTATCATTATTATTATGAATTATTATTATTATTATTAATATTATTATTATCATATTTATTATGTCGTGGTGTCCTAAATACTTTTATCATAATATTATAATACATTCGTGGATATGAAGGGAAATGTGCGCACGTGGAGGATGTTTTTGTGTGTCTACTTCATATTCTTATCCCACTGATGTGTTAAACATTACACTCATGTTTTAACTACTAAGTGCCTGGTAAAATAAATTTACATTTTGAAGAGATAGATATCTTTATTTGAACCCTTTTTCGAGCAACAACGACTCAGTCCCAAATATTTATACAAAAAGGGTAAGATTTGTATGAATCAACGTTTCTGATAAGATTATCAATCATGAGACAATGTCCGAAGAATTGTAAAACGTTTAATACATTATTGTTTCAGGCTCTACGCACATCTTAGATTGTCAGTACAGCAAATCAGGCAGTTTTGTTATTGCTAAAATGCAATTGTAGATCATTTGTGAAGTATTTGTTTGTTTGTTTTAATTTTACAACTCAACAGCGATCAATTTAACAGTTACAATGAACTAAATTTTACCACCAGCAACAAAAAGAGACAGATAAGAAGATAAAAAATCGCCACACCAAACCGAACCCAACCAAAAACAAAACAAAAGAAACAAAATAAACTAAACTAAACAACAATCCTTGACTTGTCAATGGCTGTCCAGAGTAGACGAACAGAGACGCTTTCGTGTATCACGTTTTCACATTCAGAATATGATTTAAATACTTAGAGAGAAAGAGAGAAAAGATAGATAGAGAGAGAGAGAGAGAGAGAGAGAGAGAGAGAGAGAGAGAGAGAGAGAGAGAGAGAGAGAGAGAGAGAGAGAGAGAGAGAGAATTAAGAGAGAGAGAGAGAAATAGAGAATGCGCACGCGTGAGAGAGAGATTTAGTCAGAGATGAGAGAGAGAGAGAGAGAGAGAGAGACACTGAAGAGATAAGAGAACAATTTAGAGAGATAGAACCCTTGAGACCCCGTTCAACAACGAGCAAAATCAAGCCCCAAATATTTAGAGATAAAGAGAGAGATAGAGAGAGATGAGAAGAACAATGAAGAGTTGTAAAACGTTTAATACATTATGTAGAGAATTGAGAGACACGAAGGCAGCCAAAATGAGAATTGAGATCATTAATGAGAGAGATACAACAGCGATCAATTTAACAGACAATGAACTAAATTTTTTTACCACCAGCAACAAAAAAGAGACAGATAAGAAGCAGCCACACCAAACCGAGAAACAAAATAAACTAAACTAAACAACAATCCTTGACTTGTCAATGGCTGTCACGAGACGAACAGAGACGATCACGTTTTCAGAGAGAGAGAGAGAGAAAGAGAGAGAGAGAGAGAGAGAGAGAGAGAGAGAGAGAGAGAGAGAGAGAGAGAGAGAGAGAGAGAGAGAGAGAGAGAGAGAGAGAGAGAGAGAGAGAGAGAGAGAGAGAGAAAGAGAGAGAGAGAGAGAGAGAGAGAGAGAGAGAGAGAGAGAGAGAGAGAGAGAGAGAGAGAGAGAGAGAGAGAGAGAGAGAGAGAGAGAGAGAGAGAGAGAGAGAGAGAGAGAGAGAGAGAGAGAGAGAGAGAGAGAGAGAGAGAGAGAGAGAGAGAATCAAGAACATTGTGATTATTGCTGAAAAAAATAGAGGAAAAAAACACGCTATCTATACGTCTTACAACAATTTTTCAAGGGTATAAGATTCTAAAAGCTCTGACTCCAACATTCTTACTTCACTCAAGTCTAAACAGTAATATTATTGTACTTAACGTTAGCATAGTGAAACTAGGACTTTATCTTTGAATTATCTTTAAGACCTAAACAGTGAATATTTTGATTTTTAAAATTAAAACTTCAACGTGACTGAGGAGGTGATATCAACAATCTTTGGTGATAGGCGTGTTAGGTCTATCATAATTATACACGTGAACAAGTGTAGTGCTTGATATCTTAAATGTTAGGTCTATTGTAGCAAACCAAATTGTGACGATATTAAACTGGTGTAATGTATATTATCATTGTTTAATTCGTATGGACTTGTGTATACTGTCGAAACTAGGCAGAGAGCCTAGTTAGTCAAATTCAACACAACAAATATGTGCTATTGCAAATATTCAATGTTACAACGTGCAACTTTCCATTTAGAAATCATTTTTTTATCTTTACCGGTCATTGACTTCAATTAAATTTTACAACCTGGATCATCAAGCTGTGTTGCATGGTGCAATAATCGTGGTGGCATGTGAATACATGTCTCAATCTTTTAATCTAAAAAATCTACGATTTTTCCACTGTCAATGCTTATATGTCTGCCAATTTGTTTTGTTGAGGGTTTATTGGGGTTATTTGTGGGGGGGGGTTTACTTCTCTCATTTGTTATCTATGACATTGTTAGTATAATTTGTCTGTAGTACACACATGTCATTCTACTGCATAGTCTGATTCTTCTTCAATGTTGTGCTTCTTCGTTTCAGAAACTTTCATCTTTACTGGGAGGGAACAATACAATTGGTTGACCGGTGTCTGATTTAAATTGTTCTTTAGTTAATCAAGCTGCATTGCATGATGCAATTCTGTTATAAAGAGAGAGAGAGAGAGAGAGAGAGAGAGAGAGAGAGAGAGAGAGAGAGAGAGAGAGAGAGAGAGAGAGAGAGAGAGAGAGAGAGAGAGAGAGAGAGAGAGAGAGAGAGAGAGAGAGAGAGAGAGAGAGAGAGAGAGAGAGAGAGAGAGAGAGAGAGAGAGAGAGAGAGAGAATAACAGAGAGGATAAATAGACAGACAGTGACTGAAACAAATCAAGAGGCAGTGAAATTATTGACTGATTAACGGACATGCATAGATTGTTATCAGGTAAGTAAAGATAGAAGTATTTCATCTCGTACAAGTTTATGACAACAGCAAAAAAGAAAATAATATTATACATGTACACTACAACTACAACAGACA
>JAXRKP010001076.1:80000-125000 GCA_037039925.1 Doris montereyensis | reverse complement strand
GGCATTATTCTCAGCCGAAGGTGTATTCTCATACTTCCAGTTTATTTCATTCGGGTTCGATTCTGTTGTTTCGTTTCGTTCCTATTGTCATCCGATTTTTGCCTACTAGACTATCCCAGGGGTTTTTCGCCTTCCATTGTCTTTCCACCTAAACCTTTGTTGTGGCAAGACGTGTGCGATCAGTCAATTGAAATTGAAAACAATGGCGATTAACGTGCAGGATACATTTCTCTCTCTCTGATCTCTCTCTCTCTCTCTCTCTCTCTCTCTCTCTCTCTCTCTCTCTCTCTCTCTCTCTCTCTCTCTCTCTCTCTCTCTCTCCTCTCTCCTCTCCCTCCCTCTCTCTCCCTCCCTCTCTCCCTCTCTCACATCTCCTCTCTCTCTCTCTCCCTCTCTCTCTCTCCCCCTCTCTCTCTCTCCTCTCCTCTCTCTCTCCGCAGTGTCGAGCTAGCTATGACGTATGAGTATGAGTCAACACAATTAGATCTATTATTATTATAAATTAGAATATTAGGTTGTCCAAACCGCCCGTAACCCCAGTGCGTCAACAGGCGAGGCATGCGATATCGCTATTTTCAACGTAATTCACCCCTCTCCTTCTATGCATTGTAAATGTAGTACCGTAACATAACAATAACAGACACCAGCTGACAGTTCCATTCAAGCCCTTTCCAACCGTGTATAACTATAACCAATAGGGTTGATTGAAGTTGAAGTATTTTTTTTTCCCGGAAACAATAAAATTGCAACTGATATAATGATAGTCTGATCCATTGGATTTGGATAGAAATTGTCATCCTGCGCAGTTTGATACCAAATTTGTTTATGACATGTAACTGTAAGTGTAAGATAATTTTGGACGAAATACTTACAAAGTAGTAGTAGTAGCCTACTACTGTAGGAAGGAGAGGGGGCCAGCACAATTGACCCAGTTACGGTTACACATCAATTAATGGAAAGGTCAGTTTCTCCTCTTCAGATCAACCACAATTAGAAGTGAGTTCTACGTGTAGGTCTAGTATTAGTATTATTAATATTATTATAGTATAGTAGTACTAGTAATAATAGACCTCCCACGATGTGAGAGAGCGTGACGCAAAAAAGTGTCTTGAGGCGAGGCTGGCTCAGTCACCCGTGAAGATGAGTTTTGTACTGACTACTCACTGACTCAATTACTATGCTATTAGTATTAGTATTACTACTACTAGTTACTAGCATTACTACATGTATTAGTACTATTAGGTTGTCCAAACCGCCCATAAACCCTGGGGGGGGGGACAAAAAGAACAAAAACAAACCCAGATCAGGCTATACTATTAATAATAGTATTAATTAGATGTCTAATATACTAATAAGGAAAGAAAACGAACATAAACAAAAACGTTGAGGACACCATGACGTACATTGTAATTAAAAAAAACAACGTACAGGAAACCATAACGTATATTATTGAACAGTAATTAAAAAAACTTACCAAAACAAAAACAGCAATAAACATAAATAAAACACCTCCACCTAAATAAGAAGGCACTGCATAAGAAAAAGTCAGGGGCAGTAATGCTAAAATATCATTATACTACTACCAGTAGGTCTCTCTAGATTTAGTCCAGATCTAGCTTAAATTAAAAGCTAGTATCTACATAAAAGTACGTAATATAATATGTTGCCCGGCTGAGAATAATATCCGATTTATTCTCAGCCCAGGTGAGAATAATATCCGGTTTATTCTCAGCCCGGGTGAGAATAACGGCAGCCCTTGATCAAATCCAGTTTAATTCATTAATGGTGTAGATTCTTCCGGATAATCACACTTTAGTACCGCAAGATTTCACCTCGAATACGATTACAAATCCAGTTTATGTTCGATACTGGGCATGGTCCTGATATCCCTCTCTCATGCTCCTTAATCGACAGAGTGTTGCCCGACTTGCTATGAGGGCCTCTCACTTTTACTTGTGTTGTTCTCCAGTCGTCGCCCTATTATTATTCCCACTTTAGCCAACAAGCATGGAAGTCCCAACAGGTGCCAGACGACTGGAATAGAGGAACAGTAGTACCAATACACAAGAAAGGATCAACTATGTAATGCTCAAACTATAGAGGGATATCACTACTTAGCGTACTAGGAAAAGTGTATGCCAGGATTCTGGAAATGAGACCAAGGAAAGAGTAGAGGATCAGATTGAAGATCACCAGAGCGGATTTAGACCAGGAGGAAGTGTACAAGACCACATATTTAAAATTAGGCAAATAATAGAAAAATTCTTTGTGAGAAACATTGACCTGCACCTGTGTTTTATTGACTGAGAAAAGGCATTTGACACTGTGAGGAGGACAAACTATGGCATTCCTTAAAAGAACACAACGTAGAGCAAAATTTAATAGAAGCCATTAAAAGCTTTTACAATAAACCAACATGTGCAGTGAGAGTAGCTGGAAATGTATGAAGAATTTGATGTAGATATAGGAGTAAGACAGGGTTGTATCCTTAGTCATCTTTTGTTTATATCACATTTATGGATTCAGTCGCAAAGGCATCCTCAAAAATGAAGAAATGTAGGTATGTGGAAGCTTAAACCAGTAAATGTATCAATGCTTTCATTTGCTGATGATTTCGTTCTGTTTGAAAGGGACATCCAGTCAAATATCAACATTATACTGAATAATGAATTAAATAAAAGAGGAATGAGAATAAATGCAAAGAAAACCAAAACAATGCTAGTAACTAGGAAGCTTAAAACACAAAATCTTAAATTAGGCAGGGAGAATTTAGAACAAGTTCACAGCTACAATTACTTAGGAGTAATGATTAACTCAGAGGGAAAACTAAGAGAAGAAATCAGCCAGAGAATCCAAAAGGCAAGTGCAATATATAACCATCTAAGAAAGGCATTTGTAGGTAAACAAGAATTGTCAACAAAAACCAAAACGGCAGTATACAAAACAGTTTATTGTCTTACTCTCCTCTATGGCAGTGAAACCTGGGCCTTAGACAGCAGGGAATACAGTAGAGTGCAGGCAGCCGAAACGAATCTAAGAAGAGTAGTAGGGAAAACTAAAAGAGACAAAATCAGAAACACAACAATAAGAGATCAAACCAAAGCAGCATGCACCAAGCGAAAATAAAATCAGTGCATAGTATAGAAGGAACATATTCTGTAAACAAATATAATCATGAATATATAGGGATTTGTTACTTTCAAGCGGACACCATTGTGGGACTGATGACCTCGCTCATGGGAAACAGCATGCATGATTGCGCAAGAGCAGTTTTGATTGACTGAACAGACCAGCCGTGAAAGGCAGGGAGAGACTGCAGCTGTTTGCCCGAATGTTTGTAGCATTTGAGCGTAGCCATTGCTCATATGAAAGCATGGGCTCTGTTGTAGTGCTGAGTACAAATTGTACTATAATATAGCGAAATAATACTAAAAGGACTTCGCTGACTGTCTAGTCTGACCATGACAGCACAGAAGATGTGTAATGGTAAAGGATGATTAACTATTTTTTTCAAGGGTTATAGCTTTGTGAGGGTTTCAAAATAAGGCAAAATATGATGATTTGTCACGAAACTGGTGACAGTTATTGTCTTCAATGATTATTTTTTCATAGAAAAACAGGGAATTAAGACTTGAGGATGGTTTGAGTAAAAGCTAAGCAGTGAAACTAGAAAGAAATGCCATAACCTCAATTTTTTATATTTTGAACTCAAATGGCCCATTCCAGGTGCCACATATTAGGCCTGGGCGATATTCAAGTCATTACTTGATACCAATGAATACAAGGCTTTGTGGTGCTTTATTCGAACCTGATCACAGTCTCGAGACCAGAGGTGATGAACATTAATCCCGTCTTCATACCAATCTAGGCTGTTATGTAACTACTTTGCTTTAACAAGACTGAGAGTGAGAGGCAGTAACTCCATCGTGCAAGCAGTGAGACACATCAGCAGACATGACAATGATGAGCGGGGATGAGGGGAGAGGGGGTTTCAGTCGTCTTTCACTGTTGACATCTCTCTCGTTCCCCAAGCCCTTTGCAGGCTTACTTCCATACCGACCCCTATCCCCACTACATCCATTGCAGCGCCCCCATCTCTTTTGAGCACATGCTCAACTAACTACCTCACTCTCTCCTTCTACCACAGTGACAGCAGTTTATTTCAATACATGCACACTGATTCTCACTGTGTCTGTCTTCTCTTATTGAGCAATGTCAAGGCTATTTAAGCTACTTAGCCTTACAAACAAAATATTGCAGAAACAGCCTGACTGCATAGATATTCTTGCAGGAGAGCTAAATAACTGCAAAAACATTCAAATCCCTGGTCTCTTTCAGTTTGTGAATTGCCTGATAAGGAATAATGCAGTATTAGATCTGTTCTTTTGTAATGTTGAAAATTTATGCAAATGTTTACCCTGACCCCCTCTTGGAATATGCCTTTAATGTTACCTAAATACAGACCCATTACAGCACTGTGACCCAAAGAAAAAAAGTGTGCGAGTTTGGAATGACCAAGTGTGGGAAGAGCTGCTTGGTTGTTTTGAGTGCACAGACTGGCGTGTGTTTGTTGATTGGTGGGAAACAGTGGATGAATTGAACGAATGTGTTACTGACTATATCAACTTTTGTGAAAATCTTGTCTCTAAAAAGAAAATAGTGTCATATCCAAATAACAAACCTTGGATGACAAAAATCTTTAAAATCTACATATTTTTGTGAAAGGAGACAACAGTTGAAGAAATTAAAATTAAAAAGGAAATATCAAAATGTAAAAGTGATCACCGGGGCAGTGGACAGGTAAGAATAAATACTTGCAAACAAAGAGGCCAGAGGATAGGAAATAGGATAGATTACGTGAATAAAAGAACTATCGCTAAAGAGGAAGTGAGGAAAGCAAAACAGGAACAACGGGAAGAGTTTGGACAAAGGCTTCAAGAAAGCTGTCAAGGAAATCAAAAGTTTTTCTCTGGAGCAATGAAGAGCATGAGAGACCAAAGCATGCCCAATATGACAAATTAAGAACGCCAAAGGAGAAATAATGAAAGGAGACAGCGAAATCATGGAAACATGGAGAAAGTATTTTCACCAATTACAAAATCCCTCCAGAACATATATATGAAACAGGGAGTACATACCAATTAGTAGGGTATCAAGTAATCCAGAGGAGACAGCTGAAGATGTAGATATCTCAATGGAAGAAATCAAAATATTTATAAGAAAAGTAAAATAAGGAAAGGCCCCAGGAGAACATAAAGTTTAACCAGAAATGATTAAAAGCCAATGAAGAGAGACAGACAAACATGCAATATGGCAACAGGCATGGGGGTCAAAACAGGTGCCAGACGACTGGAAAAAGGAACGGTAGTGCCAATACACAAAAAAGGATGAACTATGGAATTCTCAAACTCTGGAGGGATATTGCTGCTTAGCGTACCAGGAAAAGTGTATGCCAGGATACTGGAAATGAGACTAAGGAAAAGAGTAGAGGATCAGATTGAAGAACATCATGGTGGATTTAGACCAGGAAGAAGTGTACAAGATCACATATTTACAATTAAACAAATAATAGAAAAATTCCTTGAGAGTTACATTGACTTGCACCTGTGTTTTATTGACTTAGAAAAGGCATTTAACACTGTGAGGAGGGGCGAACTATGGCATTTCTTAAAAGAACACAGTACAGCAAAATTTAATAGAAGCCATGTAGATATCTCAAATAAAAATGTTGACATATATTACCCTAACACTGACCGAGAAGATGGCAATAAAAACCTGTATTTTGGCGAATCGCCAAATGTGGCAACACCGAGGTGGCCTGGTTTCTGACGACGTCGTTTGTCACTTCGGCCGATTGCTGCGTGATGTGAGAGACATTGTGCGCCAGTATATATGTAAACACGCGAACAGGCATAGGATATAGAGAAAAAACAAAAATGGTCATATTGACGTCTGTTTTCACAACACTGCACATCTAAACCTAGATTTATAATCCTCTTTACATAAGTAACAATGCCAGAGACTGGAAAGAATAAAGGAGCTGCTACAACAAGGGAAACCCGTCTGAAGTATTTGTTTCGTGTTATTATTTTTTTATATGTTTACTTGCATTTTCCTCGAAATGTAGTGTTTTCACACTAAAATTCTATCTCCTCCACCATTTTACTGAACGATTTGTATCATATTTGACACACAGGTTCCTCTTGTCAATGTTAATAGAATGACGTCGGTTTTTTTGTATATATATTGTAAACTTTTTGAGAAATTTTATTTTGGGTAATAAAAATACCGTCTTTGTACATTCACAATAGGTAGTATTTTCAAAAATTCATTAAAAAAAACTATCCAAAATATTTGTTAAAAATCCACGTCACTCTTTAGATATTGAATGGAAAAGACGATATGCACAGGTTTTGTGTTATTTTATTCATAACTAAGGGAGGAGAAAGATTTTCAAAATTGGGTCAAAATCCAAGAGTTTCTATGGCAACCGAGGCCGCTACAAACTTTTCAATGATATAGGATGACTGTATTTTCAGTTACTGATGTGCATACTAAAGTAAAAGCAAAAACCTAAACAGGCATCCTCAAAAATGAAGAAAATGAATGTAGGTATGTAGAAGTTTAAACCAGTAAATAAATCGATGCTTTCATTTGCTGATGATTTGGTTCTGTTTGGAAAATCAGAATGTGACCTTCAGTCGAATATCATGATGAATAATGAACTAAATAAAAGAGGAATGATGGTAAATATGCAAAGAAAACCAAAACAATGCTACTAGTAACTAAGCAAGCTAAAACATAAAATCTTAAATTGGCCAGGGAGAATTTAGAACAAGTTCAAAGCTACAATTACCTAGAATTAATGATTAACTCAGAGGGAAAACTAAGAGAAGAAATCAGCCAGAGAATTCAAAAGGCAAGTGCAATATATGACCATCTAGGAAAAGCATTTATGGGTAAACAAGAATTGTCAACAAAAACCAAAATAGCAGTATACAACACAGTTTATTGTCCTACTCTCCTCTGTGGCAACAAAATCTGGACCTTAGACTGTAGAAAATACTGTAGAGTACAAGCAGCTGAAATAAAATATCTAAGAAGAGTAGTAGTAAAACTAAAAGAGACAAAATCAGAAACACAACAATAAGAGATCAAACCAAAGCAGATGGCATAAAAACTAAGATAGAAATTTATCAACTGAGATGGTTTGGGCATGTAAACATAATGAATGACAATATCTAAATCAGTATACAGTGCTAAAGCCCAAGGTAAAAGACCAAAACGCAGACCTCCGAGAAAGTGGGAAGAAGATATAAAAGAGGCATTAAAGCAAAGAAATTTAACTTTTTTGGAAGGAAACAGAAAATGCCAGGACAGGGCATCTTGGAGAAAGATCATTTCGAGCATTTAAACCCATACACCGGAAGATAGAATGGGAACTGAGAAAGAGAGAAAGAAAAGTGATTACAAGATTGAAATTGAAAAGAGCTTTAAATATAGAAATGTTATTGTATATTGCAATGAGGGAAAACCAATCATTAACAATTCCATTAATATTGAAGAGTCGAATAATTTTTATGCTCGTTTTGATGCAGATCCAGATTCACACTTGTGAAAAACCATAGAAATAAGTTAACAAGAGCATAACGTTGATGAAATTATTTTCAGTAAGAATGAGGTAAAAGAAATGTTTGTGAAAGTAAATGAAAGGAAGGTGTGTGGACTTGATGGTAAAAAGGAAATTACAGAAAGAATGTGGTGAAGAATTAAGTAGTATCTACTCCCATATTTTGAACTTTTCATTTCTTACCTCAACTTTACCATGTACTTGGAATCTTAAAATATTATTCCAGTCCCCAAGAACAAAATCACATGCATGAACGACCTTCACCCCGTTCTATAGACATCAATCATTATGAAATGTTTGGGGAAATTGGTTTTGATCAGATTAAAGATAAGCAACTAATGCCATTTCTTGACCCATTTCAATTCGTTTATCAACCAAATAGAAGCGTTGAAGATGCTTTGCTTACATTTACAAATAACATCTTTAAACATCTTGATAAATCAAATTGCTACTGTAGAATTCTGTTTGTCGATTTTTCAGCAAGAACTAAAGCACTTTGATCAGAATGTTCGATAGAGCCATTATTGAAAGCGTTGTAGCCTTTTGTATAACTGCTGGGGTCGGGAGTGTTAGAAAAGAAGAAAAGAAAAGACCAAATAATAAAAATGGCCACTAAATATACAACTGACTTGAAAGTCCCTTAAAAGAAGTATTGAACTTTTAAAAATCAACAAACATTGCAAACGACAAACAACATCCACTATATCTTAGAATCTCAAAGAAGCCAGTGATACACCTCAATTAATTAGCAAAAGACGTCTGAGATCATTCTTACCATCAGGAATAAGACTTTTGAATTCAAAGACATCACTATGATATTTATTTACAAGTCCATGACATACTGACATATCCCAAATTTTTTGCGTTTTCTAGCCCATTATAATTGAAATACATATCAATATATCTATCATGTGAGATTGTTGTTGGGAATTTGGGATAGTTTGCGAGAAAGTGACACATTACTTTTGACGTATCACATTATCCAGTCATTTTAAAGAGCGACAGACTATCGTATCACGATACATTACTTTATACTGCTCTCACCTGCCCATCTGATGCTGTTGACCAGCAACGTATCGCTATCGCTTTGCCCGTCGTGCCTGCTTACCTGTCACATAGTATGACATAATGAACCCTGTCATCAGTCCTGTCATCATTGATGTACTGATGACTATCTGTCTATCTACCTACTTACCTACGTATCTATCATCCTATTTTTTCATCATTCTATCTATCTATCTGTCTGTCTGTCTGCCTATTGATCGATCAAGCTAATATTTACTTTATATAGGTGTCGATAACGTACTGTGAGCATATAACAAAGAGAGGCAAGGATAAAAAAAATACCCATATATCTATCTATTAATATAACTATCCATTTGTCCTTATATCTTTCTACGATTTTATCTATCTATCTGTGTGTCTGTCTGTCTATTCATCGATTGATCTATTCTTTGCTTGGAATATGTGTTGATAGTGTGTGTGATCATAACAAATACAGGTCTGTTTCTTTTCGTAATATGTAAAAATGCAATACATTTGCAGCATCTGGGGATTTGATTGTTAAGACCTGTGATGAAGGAACCGTTGTCAGATAGTCGAACATCAAGTAAGTCAAATTACAGAAAGAAACTCCAGGCCAAGCACTTTTGAAATCTATTCATGCTGCAAAAGATTTTTGAAATATTGTCATACGATCATACAAGATTTTTTGTGTGTCTCAAAAACAACTTTTCATTGCCATAATCTGAGATCGTTTCACAGTTTCTGCAATGTATTAAAGTCGATTTATTTTACTTTCTTGCATACGCATAAGTTGCATGGAACATGTGTATAAATGTGTGTGTGTTAAGTATTAAAAAAAAAAAGAATTGGTGAAATATCCATTGTAAAGCTCCCGTAAATAAGTTGATTTTCATCTTTTTCATCTACAGGGGATGACAGGGTCGAAGGGACGAGGTCATGCACCCGGTGTGTGTTTTATATTTTTTACAATGACCCTCTTACAAGAATTTTTTCCTTCACCATGATTGCTGTTGACAGATCATTGAAGCTGTCGCTACTTCACACCAAGTAGCAATGTTCCTATTGTCATTGGTCTTTGCCAGTGTGCCACACACTGTCGTTTCTAAGGGTGCAGCAAGTGTGCATTGGCTTCTCCTACATCGGGCTAAAAAATTATTGTACTTTGTGCCCCTAGGATGATGCACACTAGGTTGACATTGTAAGTCTTTTTTTTTATTCCCATTTTATGTTTCACTGTTTTATTCCCAGTTCAAGTCTCCAATGATGATTTGGGATGTTATTGCTACTGTTTATCAAGACTTTATCAAGAGGTCAAAGAAATTTATGTTTTCATTTCTTAGCACTCGTTGGGGGACTCAAAAACATTTCTACATAGTCAAATTTGATGTGATTTAAAAAATTAGCATGATCAGAGAATAGAGGTGATTGTCAAAAAATTGTATTAAAGTTTAAGTGTAAGGAGACATCTAAAAAAAAGAATAACAAATTATCATATATATTTGCACATGTAAATGCAATTTTCTTTCTTATATGTTAAGATGCCAGCGCAACATTGATTTTTTTTTATTTATGAGTAGGATAATCCTTCCTCCACTCATGGGTTTAATATATTCTTATTTGCAAGATCATAGAGGGTATAATGCTAATTACCTATATTTATCATTTATACTGGTGGTATATTAGGTAAATATATTGGTCCAAAAGGCAATACCAGCATGATTCACAAGTGAAGTGGTAAGATTATACCGTGCCTGTGTATCTTTGTAGTTTGGTAGCTTAACAAAGTCATTATGTGAATCCATAATATAATGGATAGTCATTCTTTCAAATTCTGCAGGTATTGATTAAAGAAAGACAACAAAGGAGAAGAAAGGAACAGCAGTGAAAACTTCACCATGTTCCATTCATCACATATTCACATGCCAAATCGGCACCGCCAGCGGACAGCTTTGAGGACGTTTTTCCCATCGTCATCATTTAGTCCACCAGATTCGAAAGAACCACTGAGGAGAGGCATCTTGTTTTCCAGCATTGCCAGTGTGCTGCTGCTGGTTGGTTGTATTTTAACTTGGCTTGGTGAGTTTCGAAGATGTAAACCATTTAGGTTTTCAATTATTTCTGGAAATGTTGATCATGTTATTCGTGTACTTAGTTTTACGAAAAAAATTAAATCAATAATTACACTCGAAAATGTGAAAATGTTCAGTCCGAAAATACTCAGTATGAAACTTACACTAGTCCGAAAGATTTGCTGAGTCCCAATTTTTTCTATAATAAATTTCCTTCTGTAGTCCGAAATTTCACTCTACTTTAATCCGAAATCTACCTTTAGTCCGAAGCAGTTTCTATTCCCCAGACGGCCCATTTTTTTTCCTGATGAAGCTGGTATAACCAAACCTAGAGCTTACTAGAACTAGAAAAGAAAAGTAAAACAACCTCACAACTCTAGACTACCCCTAAACGTTTTGAGAACCTACAGTACATTGTTTTACCCATTTATACTATACTTGAAGAGTATTACATGCCGTGTGTGCCTAAACACTATTAATTAGTGCCTGTGTGTGTGTATGCACGCATGAGTGTAATGTTGACGTTGGACTACTGAATCACACAATCAATAAATGTCTTCACTAATATCCCCTACCACTACCACCCATCCCATTGTCTCTTTCCCTCTCCCCTCTTTTTTATAGTTGACCTAGTCAATCGGCATCATGTCTCTTCTCTAAATGCTTAATCCGAAATGAAATCTATGAAATTCAGATGAAGCATTTTTGAGTGTATATTTTTGTTTTCTTTCTCATAAAGAATCTGCACAACTTATATGGTTTTTGAAGAAGTAGATTATGTTATGAGTTAGATTCTTTTTGTTCCTCAATGAATGAAAGTCAATATTGACTGCTTTTAGTTTACATGTACTATATATATGAGTAATAAGTGAGTAGAAAAAATATAAACATTTTAAACATCACTTGTTATATTATCAACAACTTCTATTTTTGTCTCTAGCTCTGTCTCTCTATCCATCACAAATGTCGGTTTTCACTTTATTGAGACCATCATAATTCTTGTTTATCTTTTGATAGAATTTAATGACATGTTTGGCGGAAAAAATCTCAATGACTGGACCCCTTTTGATTGCTATGGCTCTCTTGATGATGTTGTTATCTCTACGTCAGTTTAGACTGGCTCAAGCAAACGTAATAGAACTAATACTGGACCAATGCAGGTACTATGAATAATTTTAATAGCTTTGCATTTAGAATCACTTCTTGCATGCCAAACTTTATTCATTAATAAAGTAATATTTGGTGTGTTTTTTTAACTTGTCAGAAAAATTGTTTTTTATCATTTGGTCCATGAGTATTCTCTCTTATGTTGGATATTTAACTTTTTATGCATTATGAAATATCATATTAGCTCTAGTTTATGTTAAGGGTACTTGTTTTCTTGCTGTGCTAAATGAAGTATAATTTTGGATAACAAGCATTTGTCTTTCATACTGCTCTTTCCTCTTAATTCACTCTGAGGTCACCGCTTATGCTGGATGAGGTAAATGTCCATGAAACAAAAATAGCTTGAATGCACTCATCTGTCATTTTCACTGTGGATGCTATCTAGGTCTCTTCACATCAGTCTGACGAGTGAACTTACATTGTCCTCTTTTTCTTTTTCTTCTACTTCCTCTTCCTCCTTCTTCTTCTTCTTCTTGATAAATGATTAACTCAATTTTTCAGCATTACTGATAGCACGCATAGGTATGAATAATATGCAGATTCGGCTTCCTTCCTTCTGAACGTTAGTCCTGTCAGTATAAAATCTATCTGAATTGACATAATTAGATCATTCTGCCTGAACCATGTCTGTATTTATGAAAGGAGTTCCTTTTATTTAAGTCATTTCTTGTTCACTTTCGTCTTATTGTCTTTCCTTCAAGGCCTTGATAAGGTGAGAAAGGAAATGAAGTACAAAAAGGGATCTTTATAGGGTTTTTTTTTAATATGCTCCTAAATATACTTGAGAGGGGTGGGGTCCAGTTTATGTTATGATATTAGTTTCGTTCACAATGAATATAACAGGGATCCCATTGAAGCTCATAAAATATATATGACCCAGTGTGACTATGCTAGTTTCATTATAACACTTGTCTATTGCAATTTTTAAATGAATTAGATTGTTTATGTTCTTTCATGACTGAATTAATGACAACTCTCATCTGAAAATTATGAAAAAATACTTTATTACCCTTTCATTGATGCAGATAGTTTCCTGTGTCATTTTCTTTTTTTAGATGTGACTGATATCATTCTTTTTCTCTTTGTCTCTTAAATTTTTTAAAGATGATATATGTATTTCATTTGTTCAGTTAGAGGCAGTTGGTTCTGCTGGTGTTACTGCTCTTGTGGTGGATCAAGAAGAAGGAATTGGACCAACAACAGTTGTTGTTGATGCTTGGGAAGGTGATAGGCCAGAGAATGATGGACTAAGGTATTATTATATATTCTTCAACATGTCACTTCCCTTGCTTACAACTCTTTAACGACAACAATATACCACTAAACCCAGATAGATATGCCAGTTTAAATTGTGCATCAAATTATGTATATCTTTGATAAAGAGGATAGAAAAATTATTAAATTCAAACCCCTCTCATCAATTTTATTTTCTTCAATAACACACTTCCTGTTCCCCCTTTTTCTTCACTGATTACAAGCTTTCAGTCACTGAGAATTGGTATCTAGATCTAGTGTTAAGTTTCAGTTGATTTAAAGACTCTTAAGAAGCAACACAAGAAAAAGTTATCCTGCTGATGTGAGTTTGATAAGATCTAACAAGACACTTGACACATTTCCTAAACTTAAAACTAAAAATAATTTTGTTGATTTTGTTCACATATATTTTCATCGTGGGAAGCGCAGTACTCTTACTTTATGGCTTGTTCAGTTAAATTTCTTAATATTATATAAGCAACAACAGTTTCAATCATATTTAAAGTGGGTAATGCAAAGTCAGTCTATGGTCAATAATTAAGTGTAAATCGTAAATCTTCAAGGGTGGAAACATAAATGTCTTTTCCTTTTCATCATGTCAAGCAGTGATTCAGTTTGGCCCATTTAAATGCAGAGGAATAATGGGTACACTGTAATGTTAAGAATATTTAAGAAATCAAAAAATGAGGAATAAAACAGTTTAAAAGACTCATGTTTTGTTAGATCAATGCAATAATCTGTACGCCTAAATTAAGTAATATCATACTTACATTTTATAGATAAGAATAATGTAATACCCACCCCGAACCTTAACTACTTCAATCTCAGGTCTAAGACTCTATTAGATCCTCAGCCTATAGATTTTTACAATTTAAAAAAATTCACAGGTCAGGAAGCAATGAGGTTAGTTTTAGTCAAAGGAAGAGCTCTACTTTCATTTTGTATATATTGCTATATTTCATATCATTCAATGGATTTTCCTGAGCAAACGAAATCCCATTCCAATATCAATAGTGTTAGGGCTGATGCAAAGTGGAAATTACACCGACAATAGCAGCGTTATGGTTGATCAAGTTAAAAGTTATAGAGCATGCCAAAACCCAAAAGTTTGTTTTTTTCTTTCCCCTGCTCATTTTCTGCCAGCATGGTGTCGTCATAAATCATAAATCAAATCAATTTCACCATAGCTTGTATATGATGTAGCAATCTTTCCTTACCGCAGCTTTAATGATTCCGTCACTTACTCCTCATCTCAAATTCTCATGTGTTTATACATCGTTCTCTTTCTCTCTGATTAGTCAGATAAGGCCCTCTCTATCCTTCTGTCTATTTCTTGTTTGTAGCTTCATCTGTCTGTCTGTCTCTATCTATCTTAGTCACTGCTTGTCTGTCTAACTATTTTCTGCTTTCTGCATTTATTATCACTTCTCTTAAGTTGGGCCATTATATTCATTGTAACTTTAAAAAAAAATGTTTTCATCAGAGTCCACGAAGATTTAGCACCTCCATCCTACACAGATGTGGCTCAACATAGCTGTAGTAGTAATTGTCCAAGTTTTGTCAGCCATGATGATCGTAATGAGGCCCCACCAACTTACGAAGAGACGTGTGGAATATTTTCCTATGGAAGTGAAACGAGTTTAGCGCAGTCTTCACGGCGGTGCTCATCACAAATGGAGACTTCGCTTTGCCCAGGGGGATCCGACACCCATGTAAATAATCGTAACACCCATTGCCATCCTGCTGTTGCTGGTACCAGTCAGATGCCAGCAAGCTCACATACATTGTCACCTGGCAGTGCTCTTCTCATCAGTGCATGGCAAAGGAATATGCAAAAAGGTTTGAAAACGACGCCACACCTGATATAAATGAAACATCCTCAAATGCTAGCATAAGTTCAGAAGAGACTGTGGCAACGGTGGACCTGGGCCTGGCCCTCAGGCAAGGAAATACGGATTCCCAAACTGTAAAGCAAGCTGAGTGGGGAAAGAGATCGTTTTCATCTATTCCCTCCTACACCTGTTTGCTCAGTGAGTCTGGCGAAGTGTCGGCTCAGGTGTATAACACAAGCTCCATAATTTCCCAAATGCTACCAAATGAATGTACATCAGGTGCTACATTTGATTCTTTCCTTGGGGCATCAACAACAGGACCCACCAGGTCGCACTCCACTTCCTCCATCAATAACCTGCGTCAAGGTGTTCCGTACAATGTCACTAACTCCTCCATCCATATTCCTGCTAATGTGCAATCTACAAAAATGGATTCTCCTGGTGTGCGGAGATGTAGTGAGGGATCTAGACCTAGTGAGGACGTGATTCAGGGAAGGGGAAACAGTTCCCGACAACGGAGTGATTCAAACATTACCAGTGGATCCAATGTGGCTTCATTACCCCTAGTCATTCAGGCGCCTAGTCCACAAGGAAGTAACTCCATATCAAGTTCCAACCCAGACAATGTTACTCAGGAGATGGCTGAGACCAGTAGTGGCAGTGTTTCTCAGGTGTCAGCAGTTAGAGGAAGATCCTCTGGAGGCCATGAAGTTTTATTGCTTAATACACAAGATGTTCAGGAGACAATATGACCTTTTGTGACCTATATATAGATCTATTCTATTGCTTTTCATTCTCTCTTTTATGAAAAATTGTCAAAAATTTATTTATCTTCTTGTCTACAATTATAAATTTTTTCATGTACAATATTTTACATTCACGTTTACATTTACTGAAAGCCTTTACAGCTTTTTAATGTGTGGTGGAAATGGCGGTCTTTTGATTTGCAAACTTTTTATTGTCTAGAAGCACTACAGTTCAGTGTGTATTTTTTTTTTGCAATATGAAAAACAGACACTTCTTATTCTATTAGAATTTAGCATTAATATAGTGTCTGTGAATAAAGAGAAGAATAAATCTCAATCTTAAATGTGTTCGAACACTGCTCAAATATATCTATGACCAAGGTGATGCCCTTATGAAATAATATATGTTGAGAACTGGTTCCTTAGATTAACAGATAAAAAACAACAAAAAAAGCATGTAAACCAGTGATTAAAAATCACAAATAAAATTATTTGCAGTTAATTGAGATTGTAATCAGTGTCCATAGACATATCATGCCCCCCCCCCCCACACACACACACACAAAAAGTCAGTTTTTTTAAAATTAGAAAGATGGATACTTTACTGTTTGCTATTAAAATCTAGAGTCACCTTGTTAACGCAGAAAAAAAATATTTGACTTGTAATAGAGCTTTTTATGTGGCCTTGTCATTTTTGTATGAAGTGGAGATGTTACTCCCACTGCTGCCTATAGAAATTACATGTTTTGTTTTTCTTTTTTTAATTTTTAATTCATGTATCATTGTAATTATTTTACACAGTCATGGTAGGAATCCAAAGAAGTATTTATGTCTTTTACTGTGAGGAGCTCCTTATTTTCATAGTTGTAACTATTTATCTCAGCTGTAAATTTTTTAAAACACTGTCAAGGATGTAACCTTGAGTGTGAATGATGCTTCCGATTTTTCCGTCTAAGTAATGTTAATGTTTGCTTAACTTCATTTATTGACATCTTCCTGGAGAAAAATCAAAAATTTTAATTTTCACTAGCTGAATATTTGTTGGAGTTTTTTTCAAATTATTGAGAGAATCTTTGTATGCTCTGAAAATTTAAAAATTACCATTAAGAGATAAAATTAATGAAACAATGCTTTTAGTAAATGATGTGTTTATTTTATAGGTTGTGATCAATAAATGATGCTGATTTCATGGGCATGTATATGTCTGTGATATTTGATTATTTACTCTCTTTGTTTGCTCTGGTTAAAAAATAGGATTCTCCACATTAGAATGATACCAATATTTCTACACATTTCTTAAAAAAAGGAAAAAGCTCATATAGGATTTGAGTGAACAATATTATTTATTTCAATTGAATTGAATCCAATATTTTTATTCTAATTGTGATAACAAATGAAGTTCATTTATTTTAAACATATTCTCAACTGTTGAAAAATCTGTGCGTAATGTATTTCAGATTAATTTTCAGTTACCACAAATAAATTCTGTCCAAATTTTTATTTAAATTTCAATCTCACAAACACCTGATGAGGAAATTATTATTTTAAGTACCGTGCCTTTGCAAACTATGGAAGAATTGGTTTTCTTGATTAATTTTAGTTTTTTGGGGATGGGGGGAGGGGGGTGGCATTTTCTTTTCTTTTTGTATTTGCACGTGTGGGGCAGAATTCACAAAGCCATTTTAGACATAGTAACCTGCTAAATCAAACTATGTGCACATCTTAGTAAGCCTTTAGAATTTGGCCCAGAATTTTATTTAGATGAAAATACTGGTGTTTGCTTTTGCATCATCAGTCATGAAGGGGTTTTAAAAGGTTTTATGAGAGTAAAACTTGTGTTATGATTTTTTCAAATGTGGAAAGATATTATTATTTTACAAAGTTGTATTATCACTGATTGATATGTGATATGATTTGAATATGTAGCTTTTACCTTAGCCAGCAGAAATATGTTCTATTGCTTATAATATTCAATTTACATTTTTTTTTTTTTCAAGTATTCCTAACCACCTGTCATCTGCTGCCCCATTTCATTGCTGGCTTTTGTACATTGTTTTCATCTTTACACATTGGAATGTTTGCTTCCTTATCCAAATCCACCATAAGCGATGATCTTGGGGTTTGTCAAAAAGTTTAAATTTCAAAGTCGCAGATTGGCAGCCTGATCTGCAAACATATTTTTATACTTATACTTATATAATGCGTCCCTATTATTTGATAGTTGCTAACATGGACATGAGGATTAACGGGATGTGTATGTAAGGAGTGCAACTATATATTTTGACGACACCCATCAAGTTCCTTGCCTTTGTGTCTTCAGTACTTGGCCTTTAGAAAACTGTTGTGATGTCATTGTACTCCTAAATATATTGTCAATATGACTTTTTGACAAATCCTATTGAAGATGTTGTGAAACTGATTTGATGGCTATTATGATCTCTTTTTTTAATTTTAAAGAAATTCACATGCATGTATTTTTAAGTCTCCCATTATTGTGCTCTACTTTTTTCTTTAGTCTGTGTGCCAGTAGTGGTAGCAAGAAATGTTGGGAACAAAATGAGCTTTTCTGTATTCCTGCCATATCTGAAAGGCCATATGTTGTTAAAAATAATGAACCTATCAGCTGCCATAAGCATGTTCAGTCGTCATCTTTTTCAGAATTATTTCAGCCTTACAGCATGAGGTTCATGGATCATTCAGTGATAAAAAATCCCATCTCCTTGAGTTTCAAAGTATTCAACCAGTATATTTTTGTAGACAAAAGTGTTCATCTTGACCTAGAATACTTGCGGGAAAGTCTGATGGATTTGATGCTGAATAATGAGAGCTCTTAATATTATTACAGTATTTGAGTTGATGTTTTACATAGAATAATATTCTATCATAAAGTTTTAGACATTCATTTCTCTAAAACAGAAACAGTCCAGGAAGAACAATTCCTCTTATTACTTCCAATGAAAATTTATATATACTATTACTAATAGGAAAAAACTCTTTTTTCCCTCATTAATAATTGATGGTTCAAATTAGAAGATTGTCAAACTTTACTTTGAGTAATAAGAAAATTATTACTATTATTACTGTAGTAATTATTTATGTAATATTTTCCATGGAACAGATTGTGTCATCCCATACACCAAAAAGTAGAATGGGAGCTGATAATGAAAGAAAGAAAGTATTCTGTTATCAAGTAACAAAAGGTTTGTCAATTCACTGAAACTAGTAACATCCAGGGAAGTAAAATCTCTCAGACTTAAAAGGGTTCGCTTACCTGATGAAGACTTTGAAATGTTTTAAATGATTCATTATGCTTTACTCAAAATGTTTTAAAAAGTCGTGATTCATCTTTTCCCCTTCATTTTTAAACTTTTCACTTATTTTCTCCAATTGAAAGAGAAACACAATAATTAAAATAATAATTTGCATTACTCATAGCTGGTAAAACTCCCTGTTAACACTATTTAGTTGACGCATTTATACATCCTGTAAAATAATTTTAAGTCTTCTACTACTACTACAAGCTGTATATATTGAAATCCTGTTAACTACTCCACTATATCAATAATATCCTTCTTTTTTTCCTTGCACTAAATGAAAATCCATCCATCTGGAAAGAATGCCTGTATTTGTTATTCCATTTGAAGCTGCTACAACATAAATTGACCTGTAGATCAGTGGCCGATAGTAACAATAGCAGTCGTAATCTGATTTATGATTTATGACATATCTTATGCATAATATAGAATTTAATGTGCTCTCATATATGTTGAACTCAGGAAGAAGAAAAGACAATTGAAGTTTTGAAAGGAGGGAAAACAATATCCTTAAAAATTACCATGCATCAATTGTTCACTTTTTAAATTTGTGTTCTTATGGTTGTATGAGACTGAGGGTATGCGTCAAAGCAAATATAGAAAATTTTGCAATGATGTAACACTGTATGATGCTCTGCTTGTCATAGAAGCCCAAATCTATCTGGTTTCCAAAAATGTACTTCCTCTTTTTGCCTCTCAGCTCCCTGTGAAGCACAGGCCATCAACAAAGAGCTGCCATTTATCCCTATTCTGCACCAACATCTGCAGCTCTCCCCAGATTTTCCCTTTCTCATTATCTCTGTCCAAATTTGTAATTGTAATCAAAAGAATACTTCATACTTGAAACCAAATGGATTTCGGATCAGTTTTTAACTCATAAATATCCTAGGATTTCTAAATAAAATAAGAGAGAACCCATTCGGGGTGCAATATTTTCCTCCTTTTTCTATTGATTTTTATTGAAACTTGGCATACTGTCACTTGAACCAGGGGGACAATATTGTGTACAGTTTCAAAAAGCTTGGTGCGCTATTTTAGAAATAGTTGCAATTTTCCTAAAAAAATATATTTTTTCTGGGCCACACCCCAAACATTAAGAATGGCCCTAGCATTGTGTTGCAAGAAAGGTTTGGGAACGCCATGTAAGTCGAAAGCTTCCATGGTCACCGCTCTGACTTGAATCCACTTGATTATTTCCTTGGGTTTTTTGTTGTTGAGACAATGTCTATGGAAACGATCCACAAACAATTGAACAATTGAAAATAAATGTTGAACTGGTGGTCCAAAAAATCGACCTAGAAACATGCCACAGGGTTATTCAAAATTTCCAGTGGTGTATTGAAGCTTGTCTGGAGAGAAATAGTCAACATCTAAAGCATGTGGTTATGATTTGAATAACCATCACCTTCCCTGATTTCATTTGGCAATGTCAGTTTTAATTAAGTTTGTTCTTTAATGTACAAAATGCTTGATTTTAATTAAGTTGTAAAGTTTTAAATTTTACCCAATTGTAGTTGAAATTTTAAAGACTTGATATTTCTCCAACACGTTAGTCGATTGTCTTCATGTAGACAAATTTGATTTGTTTGAAGATTTTTTAAAAATTAGTGTAAAAGTAATTGCGTTTTATCCCTTTAAATGGGTTTTCCTCCTTTTTTTTTTAGACACCCTATTGTAAGATGTGTGTAATTAATTTCCTCTTTTTTTCATCAGAGGAAGGGGGGGGGCTTAGACTTTTAGAGTTGGATTGGAAGAGAGATTTTTTATAACATGTCTAAACCATTAGTATGTGTACTAATTTTCATGACCAACATTTATTACTATTCATGAGAGAACAGTTCATTTGTTATATTAAACTTTGTTAATTTATACATTTGTTGAATTTTATTAAGTCTGTTTGACCTGTTGTTTGTTCCTAGTCAGAGCTTGCTTATTACTCTTGACCTATTATTATAATGAGCTTCATACCTGTTGCTCTAGTCAATTATTTTCACTTTTATTTGTTGTTATTAACTTATCCTGCCAAAATAGTCACCATATTTTATTTCGTTTTGTAAGAAATTAATTACTTTGTACATACTAGATTTACATTTTACATCCTTTTTTTACGGTATTGACAAGATTGTGAACTTTTATCTTGTACATAGTAGATGAAAGAAATTATTTATTAAAGAATTGTCTTTACAGGTTTACTTCTAAATAAATATTTTTCTTTATTATAATGTTATAAGTATGAATTATTAAATGTAATTGCAAAAAGACTTTTATAAATCTTTTAATACATCTGGAAATTGATTGGGCTTGATAATTTTAAAGAATAATTTTTTGGGCTCTTCGGATTTATAATCTTTATTTTATAGCTTTCTTTCACATTCTTCCTCAATCAAAAACAAGTGGAGAAATCTTATTTCATATGATTAAAACCAAACAAAAATGAAAAATCTAATTTAATAAGTGCTGTGTAAAGCTTTATAAAAAAATTGAATATTTGCATATATATTTTTTATTAAAACTTGAGCAGAAACATTTAAATGGTATTTATTTTTTTAAACATTAGTGATATGAAATTAACTTTGCTTTGCAATGTTTTTAGAATTTGGAGTTCATGTTTTTGCTGAACATACCATTCTTTCAATAGTGTTAGATGAGGAACTGTAATGCTCCATAGTTGTAAACGAAACTGTAACTTCACTCTAAAAAAATTGGTTTTAGTTCTGTCGTGAAGCTAAAATTTAAAGAAATAAAGCCATCTGACTTTGTACATATCACCTGTCATATATTGGATCTGGCATTGCATTTGCTAAAACCTATTATCTATCACTAGAAATATCTGAAGAATCCATGTGTGAATAATTAATAATAATATTATAGAGAATAATAGTAACGACTAACGGTGTAGTGGGTAAGTAGTCTGCCGTATGTCTGTTTAGCGGGTATACTTGAAATCTCTAACAAATGTCATGTCTGAGAATGGAGTATAAATGTAATGTAGCATTGATGCATTTCAGAAAGATTCCCTTTTGCTGTGCTGTCTTCTATTTGTGTTTTAATCTCTTCGATTTTGTTTTTGAAAATTGTTAAAATTATACAACTCATGAAAATGTATTTTCTTTATTGAAATTCTCATGTATATTCCTGCCATACAATTTACACAAGTGCACCTTTAACTTGTATTCTGTCATTATGTAATGTTTGTACTTAAAAGTTAAATTGATCTTTCCTCCCTCTCTTTTAATCAATGTAAACATAAAATCGATAGAAATACATTTACACATGTAATATTGAGTCTTTAACTCATGTTGTGCTTTAAATTACATTCAATTTCAATCCTCGTTATACTGCCATTCTCGCTTCCCGTCAACTTTTCACCTTTGAACAGATCTGATATACAAAAACAATTAAATAATCTGTTATTTCGCCATCCACCAATGCTTTGGCAGTAACGTTCCTTAGTAACTATTGTAAAATACAACTCATTATACTGCCACCGGGCATCACCGCTCCCTTTCTGGAAATAATACAAGCGGGTAGACATAGAATCTAGTTTGGTTTCGTCACAGATCATGGAGTCAAACACACATTACACACACACAAGCATCACTGGCATGTGTATCTTAGTACATTGTACCCTGAGACTAGTAACATACGGCACCTTCTTTATGAGAATGTGAGTACAGAAGGTTTGGAGACGTTTGTCATTCACTGCTTAGGCTTAGGTCAGCCGAATGAAATTGACATTAGTATAGGCCCAGATCGTATTATCCTGACAACAGCTAGGCAGGGTACACATAGCTATGATTGGGTCCAGTCGAGTGGCAAGAATTAGACTTCACAGTAGTGTCATAACCTACAAGTACACAGCTAATTTAATTTGATTCAGGGATGTATCTGTCGATGGTCTTTTCTTTTAGACTACACAAGAAACCGAGCAATCCTACTATTAGTATTACTATATTATTAATAGCCTTTTCACATGCAGTAGGCTTACATTGTCTTGTCAGTACTTCGTTTATTTTCTACTTACTTGATTAGATCTAGTCAAATAAAGTATCTCCCTCATTCTAATACTGAAAAGGGGCATTTTTTAAATAAAACACCATCCCTTTATAATTCGAAGATACCTCTGGCACAACAGTTGGCGGTATAAGTATAATGAGGTTTGAGTGTATTTTGATGGCTTTTGGGTTGAATGAAAGTTTTTTTTTCGAAAATCATTTTCTTTTATAATTTTTTAAATTGATATGTGTTCCATTCATCAACATTACATACAATCAAGGAAAGGTAACTACACATGTTTGATATAAATATGATTATTCCCAAACTATATTGAAACTTTGATTCTAAAGCATACTTTTCACATAGCTCATGGAAATGATGTTACAACTTCATGTTTTCTTCCTTGTCTAACTTTTCACAAAAGCAGGGTGTTGTCATGCATTTATTCTTTGTAACAAGACATTAATCATTTGTCACCATCTCTTATTTTTCCATGGATCCATCCAGCATCACGCCACCTCATTCATGTTGTAAAATTAAAGGAATAGCAAAGATGAGAGACTAAAATTATCTGCAACAAAAAATGTCAAGCATTCATTCATGCATACGTAGATAAACATGTGATATAATTTAAGTCTCATTATCTTCCTTGAAACATCAATAAAGAATTGTTCACAATCATTGTGACTAGTAAACACAGCTTCCACTTGCTTTGGCCTTTCTTTTTTTTTTTCTTTTTTTTTTTTAAATATACATGTACATGTCTTTTATCTTCCTTTTGTTCTATATATCTAATTCGATATAGATATTGAATTGAATTTCATGATAATCAGTAATATTCATTTCTTCTTTTTCTTTCTTAGTTACCTTTTTTTACACTGAAATCTATATACATTAAAATAAAATTGAAGGCAAGAGTATGAAAAAAACAAAATGTAATAAAATAAGAGTTAGAAAAGATGTTTAAATTGAAATATGTACCTTGATGTCATTATTGTCATTGAATCAGTAGATAATAGATGTGATATAATTATAAACAGTGATCCCCATTTGTAGCTGGATGCTGATAAAATTATGATAGCTTGAAACTTGAATAAAAAGTCTGTCCAACTTAATTCAACTATCTTTAACATTTTTTATGGACAGAAATTACTTCTATAATAACGTCAATGTCACTGTTGTCAGTCATTGTCAGTGAATAACAAGAGGAAAAACAAATCCAGTCTTGTTTTCTTCAATTTCTTTGAAATAATCAAATCAGCTTATTTTTCAACATGCTTGATATTTCAAAAATACATTTACTGTCTGTAAAGTCCACCTCTGCTGGAGTACATTCCCGGATCTAGATTTAGATGATAAATATTAATCTGCATTGTGATTCTGCTGATGCTCACTAAAGGCGTGAACTGTATGTTCCTTTTATTTAAATGTTACCTGTTTTTTGTTACTGTTAGTGTTAGACAGTAGTGTTACTGTAGTGTTAGTCAGAGACTTCTTTTCTTTTTTTTTGTCGGGCATGATGATCCTCTAGATTTAGATCCGATAGATTTTAAGTGCTTTTATTCTGCATTTAGTTTTTGAATCGAATATGTCTGATCAGCTCGTTTCTCGTTCGTAAAAATGTCAAAATCATGGCATTTTTTCTTTGCTTTTTTGTTCTTTGGTATGGCTTATAAATGAAACTAATATACTTTCAACTTTTCGAATTAATGAAAATGAATAGGTCCATGCAACTCCACACCTGATTTTGAGGAGTACGCAAATTTTAAAGATTTTTGGTTGCCGCATAAAATCGGATTCAATGTTATTGATCAAATTCTACGATCATATAGATTTCTCTCAGTTAGTAACTTAATAAGTACACTGTATCATGATCAAGATGACAAAGTAAGGAAAGAGTATAGTATAAGTTAGAAGTAGAGGTATTTTTTTACCTATTTTAGAGCTCTACACCCTACACCATAATTATTAAATATCACTGTCAACTAATAAAATAAACAGTAAAGCCCGTATTCCTGAACGGGTGTTCAACGAAAACACGAAATCCCTGAATTCATGACAAAGTCCAAACCAAGATCCTTCTTTTTATTTGTAATTTATTTGCATATTTCCCGAATGCATATAGTTATTCCCTGAACTAATTTGACACTTATCAACCAAATTTGTTAATTTTTTCCAGTCCAGAAAAACAAACATCGCACCGCCTCAAATTCAATCATTATCATGCAATATTGTAAAGGATCAACATTAGATCTAAGCTCTACAATGTGTAAATAGATGAGAAAGGGTACCAGTCTGCACCATTGGTAGTCTTGTCTCATTATTTACATACATGCAACTTCTCTCCATTCACTGAAGCCGAAGCAGTTGTCCTTGACCGATTTTTCCCACCTCAAGCCTCAAAATAAATTTTGAATTGTAGATTAACATGCTTTGAATTTTGACTTAATACATGTATTAACGTTGATTCCATGTGTTGTTATCTAGTACATAGTACAATAGACATCGTGTACATAACTCCATTCCAATGGCGTCGACGAATATGGTTGTATGCACATAATTATGATATACGACCATAGTAATTGTAGAATTTTTTAACAAATATCAATGTGAATAATGTAATTGTAATGTGAAATGTACAATAACAACTTCATACTTATGTTTCATCTTGAACTTTCAGTTATGGCCTTTGTGATAAATATGGACTGTGTTCAAGACCATCGATACATTTTCTTATACAACAATTCATTAACTACATTCATTTTATATTACTATTACATGTATTACACTTGCACACACAGGGTGTCATTTACTGTCATGGTGGATACAATAAGTAAGACAACCTTAAATTTTATCAATAGAATATATATTTTGTTTGTTTTTGTTTGCACTTGTTATTTCAAGTTAAGACTTAGTCATAGTGGGCTTTTCTATTGCTCAGAAAATAAAGTTCCTTTAGACTAGAGCCAAAGTCTATTTCAAGGTATTTCTGTTTCTGAAACATTGAACTGAACTGATGATCTAAGAAAAAGAATGAATATCCACTGAATGTATTGCTGATCTAGTCAAATTCTTTAGATGGAAAATGAATCATGTCCAATTTTGCATTGATAAATATTAAAAAAACTCACATTATATATTGTCGACTTTGGCATCTTGAAATTTATTCCACCAGGTACATTTTCAAAAGTATGAGATTCAACATCATAATATCATGTATTTTCGCCTCTTGCTCGGATTACTGCTGTGTTTTCATGGGAAAATATTTTTAAAATGTACTGCCGCTCTGTATAAGAAATAAGGGCATGAAAACCTCATCTTCATGCATGACCATGCATCAGCTCACCTGGCATTTCGTACAAGAGACTATCTTGAGCAACACAGTATCAATACATGTATACTTCAACCATGGCCAGCACCGAGTCCTGATCTCAACCCCATAGACATGATAGACCATTTACGGGATATCATCAAAGTGAAAGTGAAGGCGCTACCCGCTAAAACCAAAAACTTCAAAGAGCAATCAGATGCTTGAGAATATTGAGATGTTTTTCCGCAGGCCCAAAATCAGACTTGTAAATTTTATGGTTATTGCTCTGCAGTGATCCAAGCATGTGGAATCTTGGACTTAAAAAGTACCTACTGGAATAAATCATAGAATTTCAAGACACCAAAGTCAACAGTGTGCGAGTCTTTTATTTATTAATACAGAAATGGACATGACTCATTTTCCACCTAAAAGATGTCATATCCCTTAAAATAGGTAAATAAAAGTAAAAATATCAGGTGTGCCAGGTTTCTTTTGCAAATGAGTATTACAGTAGTCCCTGGATAGACGCACATCCTTTGGACACCTAAAAAAGCGTGCTTTTAATATGCACACCGCACGCTTATACTTATAAGAACACTTTTATTACCTATATAGTAACAATTCGGTCAGCAGATGTGGGCATGTTTTTATGCAGTGCTTTTATGAAGTGTGCTTTTATCCAGCGACTACTGTATTTCTATTACTTGTACATGTATTTAATTTTATACCTTTTACTTTTACCACACCCCTACATTCTGGTTGTTTTGAAAACGCTTCAGGTAAATAACTAGATTAGTAGTACTAGATACTTAACTAAATGTGTATTTTTCTTTATTTCAAAGAAAACTCTTCATTATCCTTATTTATAGTAGTTAGTAGAGAGAATCAGACGTATGTTCATCATTGAGAAAAACTGCTTGTTGTATTGTTTGTAGTTGTAATCCTTATTGTAACTAATGTAACTAAAGTAACTGTTTTAATATAGTTACTACACCATAGTGTACTAAAGAATCATGCACTTACACTGAGGTGAAACAAAAACTTCATCCTTTTCTGTTGCTTTTAACTAAATTTCATCCTAATTCTGTTTTGAAAATGATTACAATTTACATGTGTTGTGATGTATAAAGTCACTCTCTGTATAAGTATTGTGCAAAGCCCTTGATGATTACTCATACTCATACTGATAAAAGAAAAAATGTGGCAAAAACTAAGAAACCATGTTAATTGTTATTGTTAACAAGTTATTATTAGCTAATGTGAACACAGGTGTGAAATTTCTTGAATTAAAAGAATTTCAATGATACACCTAGAATTAAAATGACTTGAAATTTAGACTTGGAAATGAATGTGATTTGTGAATGCAATGATGCATATACTCGAAAAAACATTTAGTCAGAAAACACTTAGTCTAACCGTACAAATGAAGCCACTTACAAAAAAAATGGCAAACAAAAACTCTACACAAAAATAGATACATAATATCAATAATGTCAAATGACGAGAAAAAATGCCAACACAATCGATGTGTTGGCTTTTGTACCCAAATTCAAATACTTCAGCAAAAAAATAGAACATTGTTGAAATAAATCCCCAAGTTGCAACATTTACTACATGTACTATGTACAATGTACTGTATTACTAATTACCTCTCAAAGGTCTGTGCACATTTCCAGTGAATACTGTATTCATCTTTATTCATTCTTTGGATTCATTTATACATTTGTACTTACCACTACAGTTACAATTTTCTTTTTTATCACTGTTCATTGTAGGAACATTGACCCACGGCTGTGCCGCAGCCTGGTCTTCGGGTTTTCACTGATAGAAACCTCCACTGTTTTCACCAATTTTTGGGTCTCTAGTGATTGTAGTTGGTTCAGGCCTCTCTCCACTATTTATTTTAAGTTTCATCTGTTCCGATAGGCGGAGAGATCATTATTAATCACCACTGTGAGTCTTCCCTAAATTTGCTTCTAGACGTCATTGCTTCATTGGCACTGGCAGGAATATTCTCATCTCTTCTTAAAATGCGTTCTAAAAGGCGGCAACAACTTTCTAAATAACTAAGACTGGTTCGCGTCTTCTGATAAAGTAACTTATTTGAAGTTGTTACCGGATAATGAAAGTTGATAATTTTTCGGAGCTGTTTTCTGTGAAATGCGTCTCGTCTAGTCTTTCTTTTCATTTTGGGTACGGGCTCATGTGCCGCAATTGTAGGTCAGTACATGTACTGATTTGACGAGATTTATGTAGGTTGATCTTTATCTCCTCTGATCCAAATGTTCATTAGTTTGTTTAAAGTTAGAACATTGAACATGCTTTGAAAATTCCTTTTACACTTGCATTACATTACCACAATGCCATTGTCAACCTTTCAAACTTTTTGCATAATATTATACTAAATACTGCATGCACACCTCTTTCTCAATAATCTCATCCAATCATTTGTTTTATCACAGTTCTCTTATTCTCTAGGTCAGCACAAAGAATAGAAAAACATGTAAAAGAGTATTTGTTTTGTTTCATTGACACCTTTGTGGTGATCTCAGGATGGATTAAGATTACTGAGACAGTGAGAGGAAACAAAAAGATTAAAGATAAGTGAAAGGAAAGAAGTAGAACATACCAGTAGCCCCACCAAGCATGAAAAAGAAGTGAAAATGCCATTATTATACTGGCGCATATATATGTAAGTAATTGCACAAAATATTATATTGTGATATCAAAATATTACGCATCAGATTCACTTCGTGCATAATTCTAAGAAACGTGTAATGTATGATAAATCTGAATTTTACACCTCTTTTCTATAATAAAAAAAGAGAGAGAGAGAGAGAGAGAGAGAGAGAGAGAGAGAGAGAGAGAGAGAGAGAGAGAGAGAGAGAGAGAGAGAGAGTGTGTGTGTGTGTGTGTGTGTGTGTGAGTGTCCTCCTAGTCCTCAGACTGAAGAGTACTCTAGCAGTACATGTATTAGTAGATCTACATGAAAGTAAAAGTAAAGCTTTAAAAGGAACCCCCATTCCCCACTTTCGGGTATCTGACGAAAACCATCTCAGTTGTAACGGCTGTTTTCCTACATCAAATATTTCTCTATTTCCATCGATATAAAGTAACATTGATATTAATGTTAATCTTTAGAAAGAATTTAACCTATCTGATTAATGTAAAGATGAAGTTTTCATGTAGCAGTAAAATTATTGTACTGTATTGTATCTAATATAGTTGTGTCTTTCTTCCTTCCTTAACCTTACGGTTTATCGTTGAGATTTTGGGAAGTTGTGTAAGGTGAAAAATGGATCAATCAATGTGACATAAAGAAATGTTATACTTATACAATAGTGCTAGAAACTGAGCATGATATTTCCTTTTTATTCTAATGCTAAAAAAAGAAATAAGAAAACTTACCAACATCAAGAAACAAACAAAACAAAAAATAAAACAAGAAATGGAAACACCTGTCATGTAAAGGTTGTTTATTGAACTTTACTACAAATGGTTTTCATTTGCTAAAATCAAATCACTGTATCCAAAAAAAAAATTCAACACAAATGACCAGAATAGTAAGGGACTAATTTGTCACTTCTTTTGAATTAAAAAGAAAAGAAAAAATACAGAACGAAAATAAAGATAAATTTATACAACCAATTTAACAAAGTAACCCAAAATTCAAAGTGTACTTAAATTTAACACCATACCCCACTCTTGAAAATTGATGGAATGCAGTTTACAATTAATAAGAGCAATGAAGAAAACATTCCCTCCTTCTCATTCTACAAAATTTGCTTTTAAAGAGAGAAAGTAAATAATAAATCAACACACGACCAATAAAAATGATAGTCCAAACCCAAATTTATTTTCCCCATTGCTTTTCTTTAATGTTTTCATTGTAGAATCGTGTTCCTGAAGACATTGATAACAAAATCATCTTTGTAACTATATTATTAATGAAGATATACTCATTTGAAGATGTGAAAATTGATGCCACTGCCAGCTTTGGCTTCATACAAAAAGTTAAAATTGTGATTTTTGCAAGTTCATATTCATATCTCTATTGTTTAACAAGGTAGGCTTGCAAAATTGCTTGAGTCGATAGGAGTGTGCCATAAATTAAAGCATAATTTTTGTTAAGGATTAGTGACTTTTTTAGATTTTAGCATCTAAAAAAGCCAGTTCATTAAATTTTTCGAAAACTTCACAAGATGGGCAATTTGTTAAAAATTCATAACTTCTGAATCGTTTTGAATATTTAAACTTAAAGCACCAAAAGCGTTTGAAATTAAGCAAAGAAATAAAAAGCGATGAAACTTATTTTGTTTTACTTAATATGGAAGTTGGAAGGATGCCAAAACAAACAGCTCAGATTTCTCATCCCAAAATTTGGCAAATGAAAATTTTCAACACACTGTTGTCAATAAAACCTAACATATCATATACCATCAGAAAGATCTTGAGTAGATCTTTTCATTGGTAATATTCCTATATCTATTAAATGTGTAAAGTGTGATGATACGGTGTGTGTAAGTTGTGCCTGTTTAGTGACATCGCTCGTGCTATATATCGTGAAGGAGGTTTTGGACTGCCTAATATAAAAAAAGGATATATAAAATAAAATAAAAACAAAACAAGAAAATTCCACTGAAAAAACAATATTCTTTACATCATAAATATGATGGATTAACAAAAAAAACCATTTGATTGTTCTTACAATTTCAATGTGTAGCATAAGTATCTTGTGAAATCAGAGTTCAACATAGATTGGGCAACTAAAATTTAATTACTAGTTCAATACCTGGCACCTGTCTGTTTCTTCTTTTTCATTTTACCTAAAAATAAACATCACAATCAATTCCTTTAATTTTGATAGAATGAGATTCCAGCCACTCTCACACTTTAAAAATCAACATAAATCTCTATTTTTAAATTCAATCATACATTTTACAAAGCTTACAAATCAATGATGAAAACACAGCTAAATAACAAAACAAAAAGAAGAAAGCGAGAAAAGCATTAGGTGCCACATAAAGACAGTGTCTACATAGGCATCTCAACTCAACAAAAAATGCTATAATTACTGGAAATATATCTTTATACCATTTAGTTCATCACCATTTCCCAGTGATATCATATGTGTTTTTTTTTTTTTTTATATCTCAATTTTGTTCTTATCATAATCCAACTCCTGCTGTCTACCATTTTAGCCATATATATAGTCATTTCTCTTCTTTTGCTATCATTTCAAACAGCAATTAAACGTTATGAATATGAACACAGTATGAAAATGTGAAAAGACAACAAGGAACCCAAACTTCAGTTATCTGTACCTTAAAAGTATACCTTATGACAATGTGAGCAGAGCTCCTTGTTCATCAATAAGTTCAGTCTTAACTGTACAGCTAAAACAAAGAGTAAGCATATAACAATAACACAGTGACTCCAATGTACATCAAGTAAAACAACCGTGTAGTAAAAGTCAGACAGGCTATATAATCAAAACTTCACATTTTCATCAGCTTTGTTCCCATATGTGAAGAACAAGAGGGACTTAAAAAGACAACAAACAACAACAAGATAATTAAGTATAAAAATGCAATCAGGCAAAAATGTCCTTCAGAACAACTAACTGCCTGATATGACAAGTTTATCAGGAAAACTTGTATAATTTTACAAAATCATACTTCAGAAGGAATCGGAAAAGAAAAATCAAAGATTTTTTACATAGCATGACCTCCCAAACTTTCAATTTACAAAATTTCTGCCTTGTTCTTATCCTCCCCTGACATTTAATTTGTTTACATAAACATTACACACACGCTGACATGGTGATCCCATCCTGTTTTTCCCTACCAGTGAAATGGGTGGATGTGCAAAATGCTCACATTAGCTCATTTGAAATTCTTGAAGAATAGTCATCAAGGAACTGCAAGGCTCTACAAGTGATATGCACATAAGCACCATTTTCCTGCATCAAGGGAAGCTTCAAAGCCAGCATGTCAACGTGTTCTGGGTTTTCAGCATTGATAAACACATGCACCTGTGTATTGGGTTTGGAGGATGGAAGTTGTGAGAAAGAAAAATGATAAAATTATCATCAGTCAATGGTCAGTGAATAAAAATGGCATTACAGTGATTCCATCAATTATGAAAACATTCTAATTAATTTCAAATGGTGCACTGTCAGAGATTTGTTTAGCAAACTTATAACAAATTGAAAAATTTTAAGGAAATGCCCCGACAAACAGAGAAAGAGACAATTTCATTAGAATTTCGTTATTCAGTGATCTCAAGGCAAATTAAAAGGAAACAGCAGGATGAAAGTGAAAGGAAAGAAGGAAGACCTATCAGTAACACCTGGCAAACGTGCATAGGTAGGGACGGACAAACAGAAAGACACACACACAAAGAAATAACAGTTCAAACTCTCCCATTTAGGTGGCATCCCTCTTTCCGACAAATTCTTTGCCCTGAGGTAAAAACCTCCTCTGGAGTCTGAAAAAGTACCCTCTACAGAAGCTACTATCCCCAGTTTTGAGTCATTTTGTTTAGTTGACCCATTCAGTACCATAACATTAGCAGTGTATCGGCCCAGTACCATACTGGCCATGGCGGCCATATTACATCTGTATTTTTCAATGGTTTCAGTTTCAGGAAACTCTTCAGGGAAATTTTTTTACATCATACTTTCTTTTCTAATAAATGCCAGCACAAAGTAGTGGTACATTTTTGTTTTTTTTACAAGATAAATAAGGCCTAAATAATGTTTTCAGCTGTAACTAAATTTTGATCCTACACTGTAGACAGTCCATGGTGGTTTTTGGTTAACTGAACTCACTTTCAAGCGATGTTTCAAGTCCAAATGATGAATATGGGAATTTTATGGAGAAATTGATACAAAAGGGAAGGAGAGGGAGAGAGAGTGATGGCGAGAGGGAGAGAGAGTGAGGGGGAGAGGGAGAGAGAGTGAGGGGGAGAGGGAGAGAGAGAGAGAGAGGAAAGAGAGAGAGAGAAAGAGAGGGAGAGAGAGAGAGAGAGGGAGGGAGAGAGAGAGAGAGAGAGAGAGAGAGGGAGAGAGAGAGAGAGAGAGAGAGAGAAACAAAGAGATAGAGAGAGAGAGAGAGAGAGAGAGAGAGAGAGAGAGAACAGAGAGAGAGAAAAAGAGAGAGAGAAATATGAAGTATTTCAAGGGCCTGGAAGTGATGAAAATGAGGATCAAGGATATGGTACAATCGTTAGGTCCCAAATACTCATTTACGATTGGAGTGAGGAGGACAGAGGTAACAGTGGATGAATTTAGTCCAAACGATGAAGATGATGGGAATAGTTATAGAGAAATTGATGTCAATGATAGAGAGAGTGGTTTTGGTGACAACTTATTACAAGAACTTGGAAGAGACAATCTAGATCTAGCGTCTAGAGTTTAAATTTAGTCCCAGATACTGATTTACGATGGAGTAACGCGTTACATGAAGAAATAGTGGATGAATTTAGGGGAACACCCAGTGTTCCCCTTAAATAAACCTGAACTACTCTGAAACATCCTTTGATTCTTTTTCTTCCTTTATCCCTGAAAAATTTCTTCCTTTTCGTTTTCTCTCTCAATAGAATCCTATCTACATATACACAAATTTTCACCAAATACGTTGTCATTATTCCATAGACAAATACAGTATTGACAATGAAAGTCAAATATGGATGTTTTGAGAAAACCAAAGAAGATGAAGCGCTTTTTAATCTATTTTTACTGACAAGAGTCAAAAACTAGACCCAATAGGGATACATGGATTACTCATTATATTATAATTATTATTGGTTCATGTCCATGGAACCCTAACTAGACAAAGCATAGGGGCTTCCCAATGTTAAAAAAGCGGGAGAAGGTGTTACTAAATTTAGACTTTGCGACTCATTGTCAATGTTTCTTTGACTTTTCATTTATGAAAATGAAGAAATTTCATTTTAACAATGGTTGAACATTTAATTTTTGAAATATAATGGATGCCACTGCCACATAAGTTGATGTTCAAGGGATGTTAAAAAAGATCGACTTACGTAACATTTGACTTAAGCAGTGACACAGTTACCTCCACTGACAGGATTTTCATCATAATTGTCTTGGGTATTATTACTAATTAGTGAATGCTGACGTGAGCTCACATGCATGTGTCACCCACCCCTCTTCCCTTAGTCGCAATACATCTCAATGCTGATGATGTAGACCCACCAGTTATTGGTGGCCACCTTCCCCCACCCGCTCGATTTCACTCTAACCGGCAGTCGTAACTGGGTACAATTGACTAGGAGAAAGGAAAGACAGACAACAGGCCATATGGCCGGCCATATGCCATATGGCCAACCATATGCCAACACTGAGCGGATTTTATGAACTTGCACTAATTGAACCTTGTGATGTAGAGTGAGGGCAAGTGGAGGAGCATTCAATAATTATTAAAACAGGTAGATCTACATATTAATTTGTATTAATTCTGTTCTCTAGCTATGGGGTCAACAGCTGTGGATGGCATTGAAATTTAACTGTCAACTTATGCAATCGTATTTTCACTCATTTTACCGTCTGCAGTCCATGAAAAAAACATTGACTTGAAAAGCATTTTACTTAGGTCGATGTCAAGTAAGTTTCTCATTAACTAAAAAATGTGTGGAGGATGGTACCGTCAAAAATCGACTTAAGGCAACATCAACTTATGCAGCATCCACTGTATATACATGTATGCATGAGTTTTAAATGTCTCTTCACATGGTATTCACGGCTATGGACGGGAAATGGGAAAAACCTGATGCATCAAAATCATTAGGTCTTAAGAAAAAGAAAAGGAGGGAAAAAATAAAGCAATACTGATACTGTGATACCAATACTAGTGATATACATGTGACTAACCTTTCTTTGGGCAACAACTTTGTAGAGTTCAATAGAGGTACCCTCCTTGTGTCTTGCAGTAAGAACAACTTCAGCTTCACTTCTCCAGATGTTAATCAATTCTTCTGTGCTTTTACCTGCGCAATAGAAAGACAAGGATACTTTTGCAATTAACATTCGTTTTAACTCGATGGGAAAAGTAAATTTTGACAAATTTTCAAAATGCAGGAAGAACGGCAAATATAACGATCACAGGTGACAGGAAAAGGGACGAAGTTTGAAGACTTTCTTTGGATAACTTTACCTACTCATAATTTTTTAAATCATCACACAAAAGACTGAAACAACACCACCTTTAAAAAACCTCAGAAAAGTGGAGTACTTATTTTTCAACATAATATCCTTTACCTCTCATCAAATGTTATCAGAGGTGACAAAACACCCATTTTCACCCCGAACAGATTTCACTGAAATCTAGGGAGACCTTTAAAACACAAAACAATAGAGTATAGAGACACCCCCCCCCCCCCCCCATTTTTTAAAACCTCAATACAACTGCCAATTTTTTTAGAAAATCAGTAAACAATACTATAGTAGCCATGGCATAGTGGTAGTAGAATGGCCTCACAGTTAATAAAGACACTTGCCTTATACTGCGCATTCTGACTTATGCTGGTCCTAAAGACTCTCAGTGTTGATAATTTGTGTTGTAATATCTCTCCATGTGTATCGATCCTGTGTTAAGAGTCTTCAAAGCCAGTAGGTGTCTTTCTGTTTTCAGTTGTGCTTATGTCTACTCTATTTATTTTCTGTGTTCATAGCATAGTAGAGGGTTCAAAATTTAGTTTTGTTATGTTGAGTTTTCTCTGAGCACTCTTGGCATGAGGAATGTGTATAGCGTCAGTGGACAGAGAACTTCCATTATGAGAACTTTAAACGGCGGTAACAGAATTTGTTATGAATAAAAGTCATTGGATAGTGTCATGGGGATTTTGCTTGTAAACACTAACTTATAGTGTCACCGGGCCTTGGCATGCTGACAAGCCCAATTCTAGGGCTAAATTTGACGTCAAGAACAAAGTCTTTCATGTCACCAACTAATACTGGTTCTTATTTGACAATTTATGGTATGACGTGCTATCTGGAAAGATGCAGGACCTACCAGTAGCCCCCGCCAACCGCCCGCAAATGATGGATAATATAATACACTCAAAGGAAACATTTAAACACTAGGGTGGCTACAACACTGAAAGATGAACAAGTAATGAAGAACAAGAAAGCAAAAGAGTGATGCTGAGTGATATTTTATAATTTTCAAGATTCAATTAACCAGTGAAAAAAATACACACAAACAAGATAGATGGACAGACAATTAAGAAGGTTACCATCACTGGAATAAAAAATAAAATCTTAAAAAAGAGTACCTGGGTGTTCAATATCAAATTCCATCCAATAAAGACCTTCCTTGGAGAGTGTGCCAGTATTAGCTACAGTCAAATGCTCATTCACTTTGATGCTATGGGCAAAGTGTTCATAAGAAATAATCGGAATGCAATCCACTTTTACAGCTCCCAATCTCCAGAGTCCAGAAACAGTACGCTCTAAGCCAATAACGTTGGTGGCTCGCACAACTGTATAAAATCAAAAGTATGTTTTCACAAATTATATACTTCTCTTTATGGGGGTAAAAACAGATTTAACCATGAATTTCGCATTTCCATTAATACATCTCAACTAAATTAATACTCACAAGAAATAACAAATATTTATTAAAAATGATTAAATGTCTGAATAAATAAAGTAATTATTAAACAAGTCAATACACACTAAAATGTAGAGAGAAAATTATTCTTTTTATATAAGATATATGGGGGAAAAACTTTCCAAAACCCTAAGACATGTCAGTATCATTGTTAGACCTTCATAATGGAGAAATTGGGTGAGAGAATGAAATAAACCCTTCCTTTTCTCTCCTCTCAACAATTAAGAATGTTTTATTCGCTCGTCATCTCTGTGTCCAGGTTAATACATCTCTATGAGCCTGCTTGGGTTGTAAAGGAAGCTTTCATGAGCATTTGGTGATTATGAGTACAGACAACCACCAAGTTGGTTTGTCTGATAGGAGTTGGTTATAGATATAGCCTACATGGACTAAAGGGAACGACATGGTTTCACTGTGAAAAGCAGCCAAAGTAAACAAACATTGTAGGCCCTAATGTACCAAACGTTGACCAATCTTCTCTTTCTAAGTCCACCCACTGTACAGCACATCCTTTGTCCCAATAGGATCATTGGTTTGTCATCGGGCAATTAGAATTGAACACTCTACTGGTCTCCGCCCACATCTCTTTCTTGATGTCGTAAGTTGCATGCAATCACCTGGTGTCTTTAGACCGGGCATTCATCGCAATCAAGGTGTTAACAGTTTTATTTCCCCCTGTCTGGCATTAGTCGTATCCAATGTGACTTCGGGTCTTCGTGGCGAGAGACGGTCAGCCCATCCAAGCGTTCGCTACCTCAGCATTAAAGAGCTTAATAATAGTTTCCAGGTGTTCCCTTTTCTCGCATTAAATTTTTCGTACAGATGACTTCCAAAACAAACGATCTGGCTATGAATCTTTATCCTTGTCTGTCTGTTGTCTTAATTTTAACATGAGGATTATGAATCGTAGGAGTTGTAAGATTTGTGTTAATTTATTCACACATTGGTCCCATTGGATAAAGCTTTTCTTTATCCAGTTTTTCTCATCCAAATTTGCATAATTACTTAATTCATCTCTCTCGTGATTAAATAAGTCACGTGATTATAGTATGGGTTATGCCAGTTAATGAGGAAACACTGAATCACGTCCTTTTTCTCTTAGCCTCCATAGCAACAACTTGTTGCACAGCTACAGATCTACATCTTGAAAATGAGAATGAATAAACTAGGAATTGATTTACAAAAAGAAACTGCAAATCCTGGACGAAATTGACAAGTCACTAGGAAATCAACTTCACAGAAATAGGCCTACCCCCAAATTGTTGCCCCTGACATACTTTCGCCTAAATACATGCATAAATGCTTTTCTGCTTCCCAAGCACCGGGCATTTAGGCAGTCACTACTGTACATGACATGTTTAAAAAAAAAATTATAAATCCACATTATAAACCCAAAAAGCTGATCCTGCTCACAGTAATACCCAGTATTACTAACAGTAATATCTTCTTCACTGCACCTTATTTAATTTTACAATTTATTTACAGATTGTTTTATAAAAATACGCCAATACAAAATTTTGTAGTACAAGTGATGGAAACTACTTTGGCGCGGGCGGACGACTATAATCGAGACTAATTGTTGCGGGTCCATGGACATCTGATCGCTAGTCTAATAGACTCCATGGACATCTGATTGCGACTAATTGGTCCATGGACATCTTTTACTTGACATGTTTCTCAGATACGATAAGACACCACTCATGAAAAATACAACCCACCCCAACATCTCATTATTTAAATCAGGGCCTGAATGAAGCATACACTGCTTCTATGTATCCTTTCAAACTGTAAAAAAATCTTTTTACGTTTTAATTTGATAACAAAAAATTAATAGAATGTTAAGAATTCCAAACCAGTTATTGCAGAAACAAACAAACTTTAAAAAAATAACAAAACAAATGCATATAACCAAAATGATAAAAACAAAACAGATTTTTTAAAGTTATGGTACACAATATAAAAATAAATTTAAATAATCAAACAAAATATTAGAAAAGACATATATTATAACAAATATACAAAGATAAATATATATAATATTCACATATAAAATACAATAAAAACATTAAAACCAAAAAGAATGAAATAATGAATAGAAAGCTTACCGGAAAGTATTTTAGACTCTCCAGATACCTATAAATTAAAATGTAAAAGAGAAGGAGAAAGAATTCACATTATAAAAATATAAAACATAAAATGCAAGAATAATAAAAATTGGAATAATAACAATATAAATAAGATAATATAATATTAATCATAACCTTCCAAATAAAAAACAAATGCAACCAAAACAAAAGGCAAAAAAAAAAACACACAAAAAAACAAAATGATAGGGTGATTGTTCCGTTTGATCTGGCCTGAACTTTGAGCTGCTCAGGTAGTTTCAAGGAATTATATCAAGACTACTACTAAGTAAAAATTCTGCTCTGAAATAATTTTTAAAATACAGGATAAGAAGCAAACATAGGGGAACTGTAGAATAATGACTAAATTTTAAGTAAATTCAGGATTGTTACCACTCAAAACTTTGCACTTCAACTTCCATTATACATGAAAAGCTAGCTCTGCGAATTAAGGAGATGAAGTGATTTAGGGTCCACTAGAACCCTAAATTGTGATGAAAATGATGAAGGCTCTGATATTGAAGGAGTCTTAACTGATTTGAGTGAATACGAGGAGGATGATGAAAAAGAAAATAGCGATAGATCTAGATCTGACTCTATTCACACTGAGGCGAGCAATGTGTTAGTAGGCGAAATCGAAACTGCCGTGCCTGTGGGACGACAGACCTATCTGACACTTGAGCTACTTAGTGTTCAGTGTTGTAAATATCATTATCAGTGTTTCTGTCTAATAAAATCATTCCTGTATGAATCAAACATTTTTTTAAAGAAACAACGAAACCATGGAAAAAACGCATTTTTAACTCAGTGTGCAAATTCCCTGACCTAGATTCAATTTCCCAGCACTTCGCCGTGGATCATTTTAGTTTTTTCAACTTCCTGTGTGCTTCTGATGGGTAGCGTTAGGAAAAAGATTCTTCTCTCTCTCTGTGTCACTGTTGTAGCAGTCCATTATGACAAAATTGATAAAAAAAAATTTTAAAACACAAAAAACGTAGACGATGAAATGTGTGTATTTAAAATAAAGGCAGTACAGTAGCTAAAAATACCATCAATGACAGGCTTAAGCGGAAAGTGGTGTATTACACTAGGATCATGACCTTTCGCGTCAGAAAGACGCTTAAAAATTAAAAACTAGAAATAAGTAACAAAATAGATATAGAATCTTAAGTTTGTCAAGGCAATCCGATTGTTGAAAGGTGTTATCCACCTCTGGGTTTGGCCGGGTTGAACAAAGGGAAGCAGTTAGCGGGCGCCCGGGCTAAACACAGCAGGCTGTTTAACGTGCAGCCAGCTTCGGCTGGGTTAAACTTTAACGAGTTAACCGAAGAAAAGTGCCGGCCCTAAATAAAGGACGTGTTGCTGTCCCCCCGGGAAGCATGCAGGTCCTATATTTAGGGCCGCGGTCATTGTCATGGGAAGTGCGCAGGCCCTATATTTAGGGCCAGACACCTAGGCTTCTTGAATGGAAATTTCCCCTTTTCTTACATAGTTTATGACGTAGTTTGACCTTTGAGTTCATAGTTAAATAACAGCCAATGAGATTACAATTTATTTTAAGCTCGTGGCTTTCCCGATAGCCTCGTTATCATTAGTCAAAGTAATGCTTTCCCATTCAACACACTTCGTGCAAGCCTAAGTTAATTGCACGGCTATTGTTTAGTCCTTAGTTTAAGTTTCTCTTGTTGCAATAACATCTCATTATGAATTCCTTATTCTTTCAACTTATAGAACATGCATGTTTTATAGGTCTTTTATCATCTCATTGTTCAAGCTAACTCTAAATCCTAGCTTCACCCGTTGCACACACTTGTTTTTTCATGCAATGGTTGGCGCAACCCCTAACTGTAAGGTCACTTCCGGTAATACCGCGAGCTCTACTTGGGTTAATAACAATGGGTGCAAACTAGGACCAAGTTATGATATCTCCCCTTGCTTAGGCATCCAGCCCACCAGGCTAACCAGCAAGTTAGGCAGGATATAGATCTACGAAGTGATTATTGGGAGTCGACTCCCTATAATCATTTGGCATTATTAAAGGTCGACTCAAATTTTTATTTAAAAGTTACATCAGGTACAAAACTTAGGTTATTCGCAGATGACAGTCTATTGTACAGAAAAGTAAAAAACAACAAAGACTACTAAAATACTTTAAAATGACCTAGACACATTGCAGAAATGGGAAAGATCTTGGAAAATGGAATTTCACCAAAAAATATGTCAGACTCCCAATAACCAGTTGACATTACAGGGAGTCGACTCCCAATAACGCCTTCCATAGATCTATGCATGCCAACTTTTCAAAACCAAATAACAAGCATTATTTATAGCCTTTTACTCTGACTTTCCTGGCTCACTAACATGTATTCCAACAGTCAAAATGAAAGGTATAGACGGTTTATTTTTATGCGGTCTCTTGAGTGGTTATCTTTTCTCGTCTTTCACATGTGTGACAATGAATTGAGCATATTGAATTATTGAGCCTGATATAACAAGTATTGAATAATTGTACCTTGAATTTGTATATTACAGATGTTGCTGTTGAATAATCGCGGAGGAGGCAGTCCAATTTAGACATGATCCTGGGCAAATCAAGTCCCTCTTTTTGAGGTAAAACTTCAATGCTGATGATATACATCCTGACGCCGGTAGCCTTGGGAAATGATGCCATCATCTGGAGTTCGTAATGTCGATTCTAGATCTAGATCTAGATGCTCTTTAAAAGTCAAAGTAGTCGTGACACAGAGTCCTTTTATCAAAAACAATGCTCAGCCTTACAGTGTGTTGCAGTTGTCAAATATGCCGATGGATTCAGAGTGCAAAAAGAAAAAGCGTCAGCTCCGGAGGCAGTGAGAAAACGGACAGTGTGAGAGAAAAGCGTGAGGTGCTTTAGTCGGAGGGTGATAAATTTCGTGATTTCCGATTTCCGGTTCACTTGCTATTTACAACTACGGCGGGAAATAATTACTATTCCCACACCTATGGTCATTGGCTGTTAATGAATTTATGGCTTTTTGCTCTCTTTTTCTTTATAATAACTGACCAACTCAATTTAAGAGTATTATGTCAGTGCACAGTGTTGTTTTTTTAATTATTTAATCACAAACTGTTCATCCAATCTTTATGTGATACTGTTAATTATGAGATATGAGTAGCCTAGTTTTCCGTTTTGTACTGAATGTGGGTTTGAGTCTAAACGGCCTAAGGTTTGACTTTGAATGTAGTTGGAACCTGAGCGAGAGGCAATAATGTGTGACAATTACTATAACTGACCAACTCCAATTCAAGAGTATTACTGTCAGCGCACAGGTTTTTTAATTTAACCACAAACTATAATATATCTATTCATCTAATCTTTATTTTAAAATGATCTGTTTTATTCTGTAACTAAAGTCTTCAGTCCTCCTACAAAGTTCAATTCCTGTTAGTAGTTTGTTCCACAGCATTAGGCCTACCGCCTTCACTTGATGAACTGGATGTGAACTGTGACAAGTCAAGAACTTCAAATAGTTGGGATACAACATTTCATCATACGGAAATTGTGTAGACGAAATAAAAAGACGTATTGTAATAGCCAAAGAGACCTATAACACAATGAAGCCTGTCATGAAAAACAGAAATATGCATATTAACAAGATTCGTACTCTGAAGGCATACGTTTGGTGAGTTATTCTTTATGGCTGCGAGTGCTGAACAATAAATAAAGAGATGGAGAGGCGAATTGGGGTCGCAGAGCTGTGGTTTATGCGTAGAATACTGAACATTTCGCGGAAAGAAAAGATAACCAACGAAAACATGCTGATGAGGGCTGGCACAAAACCATCATTTATGAGCACTATACGACAGAGACAACTAAAATTAATAGGACATGTTTAACGAATGGATAATGAAGAGAGAGATAAATGCACTTACAGGAAAGGCCAACTGGAGGAGAGGCAGAGGTAGACCGAGAATGACACACATACGAAGTCTGAATACCTGGACAACACAGGGTAGACAAAGTGATGCGGACTTCTTGAGAGCTACAGAGAACAGGGAGGAGTGGAGAGGAATGATTTCCGATGTCTGCAATAGACCTGGCACATAAGAAGAAGTGATTTTTAGTTTTAGGTTTATATATTTGAGTGTACTTTTTCGTATTTATTTAAACACAGGCCTATTTTTAATGGGCCTGCAAGTACCTGACATTTATCTTGGTGGAACTGAAGTTGCTCTAAACGGACCAAGCAGTCATAAGGCTGGTAATAATGATAATTGTATTAATATGTTGATGTACTTGCATTACACGTAAGTTAAACAATGCCAGCACTTCGTTAATCATAGTGATATACAGTGTGGTGGCAAGATATAAAGAGGACATGATTTTTTCTTGGTGACTATCCACCTTCGTTCCATCGTGATGCTACTTAGTCTTATTGCTAGATTTTTTTGTGCTCGCTATTTTGGTAGGAGAATACGAATTGGCCCAGCTTGGAGTCTACCCTTTCAGTAGGCCTCAGTTGATACTCATTTTTTTCTCGCAGTTTCCCAGTCAACTTAAAACCATTAAAACCATATAATCTTCATCTATAATATAAAACCCATCGTCCCTTGTGTAAGGGCATAGGTCTCGGGCAGTCACCCTCCAGAGTTGTCCATCCCGCACATTTGGTTTAGTTAGTTATTGCCAAGAATACCCGCGACTTCTCAATCTCTCGTCTCCACGTGCTTCTATGTCGATCCTCTCTTTCTCTTACCCTGTGGGTTCTAATCGAGACGAGCTTATTAGTGACGGCTTTCTCAATGTATTCCCTGACAAACACCCTTTCCTTCTTGCGATCTTTCTTTCCTCCCCCACAACTCCACATTGCTAATCATTTACGGCCGGTGACTGTCCGATGTGTTCCTTAGACATTTGTTTATGAATGTTTGGAGATTTTTGGCTGCTGTTTTGTTTATATAAAGTACATATTTTATTGTACTGCCTTCATATTTGATTGAAAGAGATTTTAATTTTGTCCCGGTTGATATTTCCTTCGTCTTCCATAAGCTTTGGAGTTCATGAAGTCCCTCCTATTCTCGTGTTTATGTCCAAATCTGTGCCCAAATACGTAAAGACAGAGAGAGAGTGGGAGGGGAGGAGAAAGAAAGAGAGAGAGAGAGAGAGAGAGAGAGAGAGAGAGAGAGAGAGAGAGAGAGAGAGAGAGAGAGAGAGAGAGAAGAGGGGGAGAGAGAGAGAGAGAGAGAGAGAGAGAGAGAGAGAGAGAGAGAGAGAGAGAGAGAGAGAGAGAGAGAGAGAGAGAGAGAGAGAGAGAGAGAGAGAGAGAGAGGCGTATTATAGAGGGAGGAACCATAGAATAGTTTATTGTTAAAAGGCCATGAGAATGGCAAGGGCTTGTTCCCAGTTCCATATGAAATATGTAAAGGCTAAGCACCATAATATCGGTGGACATCAGTGATAGAGATATCTAAGACACCTGGGTGACCATTTGAATTAGAATGGGAGGGAACAAGTTTATATCATTAAGATATCGAGTGAAACGGTCGGCTAGGCAGAGAAGGAGCTATCACTATCAGTCAAGCGAGGAGGTCGCCTTGCTAGGGTTCATTTTTGCATCATCGAATTTCAACTTTGATAAACTTGAACAATTGAACGTCTCGTGTTTGCATGCGTCTACCCTCTTTTCATACCAAATCTTACAGCATACCATTGATACCTTTATTCCTGTAATCAGTAGCATAATGAATTCTTCATTTCAGGCAGGAATAGTCCCTCATCTCATTAAACATGCCGTTGTCACCCCGATTATGAAAATATTAAATTTGTCTCCTGGAGACTTAAACAAAGTTCGATCCGTTTCAAACCTCCCTTTTAAAAAAATCTAAGGTCTTGGAAAAGATCGTTGCAACCCAGCTT
>JAXRKP010001076.1:12500-75000 GCA_037039925.1 Doris montereyensis | reverse complement strand
TGACTTCGATGTTGAGTTTAAGAATGACAACAGTTTTAAATAGATCAAGATGAAAATTCTACTGCTGACGGAGAGTCATGATCTTCACCTGAACCAACTTTTGAATCTGAACAAAATCATAGATAATATGGATGCATGTCATATAACAAATTTTAGAGAAATTATTTCAGAATATAAAAGTATTTTTGAAAAAAAGTTATTTCAAGAAGTGTATGCACAGGAAATATTTTACTGACACCATTTTATTGTCTGCAAAAGCTTCTCCCCTTTGCTTGCAATGGGTTAAAAATTAAGAACTTTTTTTTCTTTCAGATTTCACAAGAAGATTTTCTTGCTTGGATCATTGAGTCAACATGGCAACAAGGGCAGCAACATGTAATTGCTTTTATATTACTTATGATAGAATATATCTAGTTAATCTATATTGTACTGCCTTGAATTTTATTGTTCAGTCTCTTTCAAAATTGAAGTAAAAAGATAAAATATTGTTTTCAACCTGCTTGATCTATATTTTCATACTTCATTTTCTAGTTTCTATGAATTTACAGACTTCATTTTTATTTGTCTTTAATAAGGCCGTAAGCCCGTAACTATTGTAAAAAATAAAAGGAGAAAAAAAAATGGAACAAGACAGTAAAAGGTATTTATAATACGATGCCTCTGTGTTATTTCATTATTAGTCTTTATCCCAGGAAGGATATGAAAGGTTAACGGATCAGGAAATATAAAAAATTGAAGCAGAGCATTGTTAACAGAGTTTTAGTTGTCAGAGATCGATATGGACAATTGTTTAGTGAAAGAGAAAATTTGTGTTCTAATTTTTTATTATCATTATTCTTTGTTGTTTTTCTTTATATTTACAAAATGAAATATTAATTCATTTCCATTTATTAAATCAAGCATATGTCCCCATATACTGCAAAGAGAAAAGTAAGTTCATTCTTGTTTGTCGTTGCTGGATAAACACCGTTAAAGTTTGCTTGCCTCAAAAGATCACTTCTTTATATGTGCCTTAAGCACATGTTCAGCTTTATGAAAATCATTAAAATGTGTATCATTATGTTTGTGTCTGATTTGTAATTCTTGGTCTTAAGAGGAAGAGGGGGAAGTTATTATGTAGTGTATTAATTAGGTAAGTTGCAGTAAGTTACGTGTGATGATGACGCTGTGTATGAATGGAAGTATTTCCTTATCTAAATATAGATTAAAGTAGACCCAAAGTGTAAGGCTTGTCTTTGTGATGTACAGTGTGAGTGTTGTGCTCATCATTATGCACTGATCAGTCTTGCCACATGCCTAGTCCATCTTTCAGTGTAGAGCAAGGCTGTGTGCGGTTTGTCACTTTCATATTAGCACTTATGAAGTTGTTTTTTTCTAGCAGTTTTAAGCACTTTACCTATATGTTTGACAGTATTTAGTAGTTCACAATCATTGCTGTCCATGTTTTGCTTTTTTTTTGGTTATAAAAACTCACTCTTGGACTTTGGATCAACATTTGCACAGGCAGCAACAACGGTGGCTTTGTATATTTTGTTGTGCAATAAAAGAATCAAATCTTTCAGTGTAGCACAGTTAAAAAGTTAATTTGTTCAATGATGTTAGCCCTTGATCTTCCTGCCATTCTAATGCAAACACTAATATGTATGAGACGATTCAAAAAGAAATTTTGTTTGTTTTGAGATTTCATCATTTATTTGACTTGTATTTTTAAAATTTGTTTGCTTAAATGTTTTATTTCTTTTAATCATCTATATGAAAATTCACAGTCGAATAATTATATGTGATCAAGTGCACTAACCTTATACCTCACTTATCCCTTCTCCCAATCTTCTTCATATTACAACCTCATTGAATTTTGTTTTCCTTAGTTAAAATTACTGCAGCGTTATCATATTTACATAACTGCATTATGTTAGAGAAACAGACTTGTATCAGTCGTGTCGATTAATTTCACATATTTGATTGGCTCTTTTTCTTCTTCTTGTTTTTCCAGTTACCTCAAAGATTCGTAATCTGAAAGACTATCATTACAAGATAACCAATAATGTGGCTCCCTTGCCAACAGGAGTGGACATAAAGCGAACACTCTTAAATACTTTTCACAGACTTTGCTAAGGTACATAGCAAGAGAATGTTCTGTATCTTTTATAAAAATTATGAAAATTTCATTTGGACATTCTTTAATACAATTCATTGAAACTGGAAATTTAGTCTTTATTTAGATATTCATTTAATAATTAATCTGTGTGCAATTTGGAATATCTACATCCTTATTTATGGGGGGGCCTTTGTAATCAATAATTTTGTGCTAGTGTTTTAAAAGGTGCCCAAACATCACAACTGACAGTAAATTGTCATAAAGATGCAAATGGAACAGCTTTGTGTTATGTTTTCTTTGTTTTGCCTGGATTTAAAATGTATCTTTTGTACAAATTAATATTTGTTTCACTGTGCTCAAGGATGTTCCAAACATCCCGATTGAAAATTATGGATTGCGAGAACGTGACAGTGTCCGCCTATCAATATTTCCCAATTTGAATTACTCTGTGGGTCTACCAACTGTTCTGACAATCATTGACATCGTTCCCTTTGTTCAAATTGGCCAGCCAGGTATGTGAAACAATCTTGTGATTTGGAGTTCTCACTTCCGTGCTAGCATGGAAAACTCATTGTTTTATCACAGACGACAAAATTGTCCAATATTAAGATCTGGTGGAATCTGATAAATGTAAAATTTGAAATTTGAAACTCAAATATTAAACCTGCTGGGTTCTAAGCTTCATTTACTGATTTTTTTTTTAGTATATGTTTAATTGCCTTCTTACTGTTATAGGGTGTTTTATGTTTATGTATCTCTTCATTATGTTTATCTTAATCTTTTGATATAGGACACTTTCCTTCTTGATCATTTTTTCCAATTCTTATATATATTTTATGTAAGTTTATAAAAATTAAACAAATACGCGATAATATTTTTCAGTCATGGTATCTTCAAAACCTTAGCGTGTGTGTATTCACAATTAGTTAGGTTTTGACTCTGAGACAAATCATATTTGGCGAGCATTATCATACTTTCATGCTCTCTTTTAATTTGATTTTTTTCAGGTGAAATGAAATCATCTGCTCTCATGATTTATTGAGTTTTATTTAGTTTCATCTCACCACAGATAAAAAATCAAATCAAAAGTCCCACATTGTTGTTTGTATGTCTTTCAAATGTATGTTAAATGCATTTAGTTATTACAGATTGCTTTCAGGCATTATCCATAAACAGTTTCAATTTGAGTAACATCTGTCTACCATCTCGTGAAATAAAACAGTCTAAAGGAAATTATGTGAACAATTTTCATTCTCTTTGTATTGTTTTCCACTAAGTACTGTACTAAAAAAGTACTGACATTTTTATGTTTGTCATTTCCAGCTCTAGGGGAGGCTATTCTGAATGTTCTCGGCTGGTTGGTACCTTTCCTGGAACATGATTTGTTGGATACCTTGCCTTACACAGTGGCCTCCACACTTGCTATATTTCCTCCAACTCTCCACAAGGACACTGTCGATCTTCTGTGCAGTAGAATTCTTCCCATGACTTTGAGTAAGTTCTGGTATTGCCTGTGAACTGCATTCCTTTCTCATTCCGATGGCAAGGATTAGAGGTTGGAAGGGGGCAGGCAAGGTGGGAATGTTTTCTTCATTACAGTCAATCAACATATCACTTTGCCCAAGCATGTATTTGGCTTGTTTTTTTTTATTATGAATTTTGCTGGCAGGCATTTGGGGTGGCATGGGGTTGGTTGTTATAAGGCAATAGAACAATTACACAATTTACGTGGCTTGGCACTTTGTGTTTGCAGATGGAGTAGTTTTTGCACCAGTTTCCATCGTTATATTTACAATGCTGATTTTTTTAATGTTGTGAGGTCAAACCTCATCATTTAAAAATGAATCAAACTTTAATTTTGTTTTAGTTTTATTATCCTTAAATTGCACTCTATGGAGATATTGATAGGAAGGCATAAAAAGTTTCCATTGATTTTCTTCTTGGCTTAGGCACTGATGCAGATGAAGAGCCCACATATGCCAGTGAATCGGCTGCAGCTATCATAACTATGGTGTTTCAGCATACAGAGAATGGACAGAACAGTGCTCATATATATATATATTTGGTCCACATTGATTTTCCTTATAGGCGTGATCTATAGGCCAGTCACCCGAAATTAGGTCAACGAATGTTTTGGTCCTATGGTCTCGTCTGGATTTACACGTGGCTGACAAGACGTGAAGCGACAGACTGTGCATGGGAGTGATGTCAACAAGACGATACATAAAAAATATTCGATACCTTCTGCCTCTCTCGGTTATAGTGGTTTTTACGTGCAGGCGATGAATATCAATACTGCTTTCCGAGTATCGTTCTAGTAGTTAAATACTACTGACAAATATCGAAGTCGAAAGTGATGATAGAAGATACTAGAGTTGGATATTTCTAATTTTTCTTTTTTTCCTGCGTATTTCAACGGATTTTCATTTGCTTCAATCATGTGCTGTGCTGTGATTTGAAGTTTGTTGTGTTATTTTTTTCTGGATTTCAAGATCTAGATCTACATTTGCTCTAATTCAAAGCTTTAGCTCTTATAGAATTCTAGGTTTATCTAGAATCAGACTTTGACAGTGAACAGTGTATGTAATTATTTTTACGTACGAGACCTTCTAGATCTATATCTAATCTAGATCAGATCTAGATCTAGAATCTAGATTAGATCGATACAGTATGTAGGCCTAGTATTTAGTTTTTTTTTATGTGATTCACAAAATCAAATTAATTAAAAGTATCAGATTTAGAGTTAGATCTAGATCTAGCAGTAGCTGCAAGCATCATTTAATTTCAAGTCAAATCATGAAATCGCTCTTTTCTTTATTCCCAGTTATCTAGAGTTAATCCAGATTAGACTTTAATAGGCTGTTGCTCCTATTAAAATAGGTAGGAAGTGTTGTAGTAGGTTGCACTACCGGTTACAGAACTAACCAATCCAAAGAGAAATTTGGATTTTTTCCAAATGACAATGAAAAATGCTGTGAATGGTTAGCTTGCCTTCCCAATAAACTTGCCATTGAAAATATCACTGGTAACATGGGAGTATGTACAATTCACTGGCCAGTTGATGTCCCCATACTTCGGCCTCCTGGAAGTCGGTTTGTACCTGCAATTCCACCAACAGTTTTTTCTCAACATTCCGCCCTCGTGCACGCCCACCCAGTGAGCAGCACGACTCCACGGGGTACAAAGAAATCAACTGTGGAATCCAGAACTGTTGACATTGATGAAATAACTGAATTTCTGAGACGTGATTCATTGTGCAGACAATTTTGACAAATTGTTTCAAGAGCGGCTTTGCCAAAAAAGGCTTTGTTAAATTTGCTTTCACTTATGTGTTTTTCAGTGAAGGTCGGACTGGGCCAGTGCCTAACTCCTGTGTTTATTTTTCCATTGATGAGATTGTGAACATTTTACTTTGCGATACGAAGCCTAAAAAATGTTCTTCGCAATTTCCTCAAACAGGTGCAGACGTGGAGTCAATTTGATGAAATTGTTAGGCTTGTTTCAACTGCTCATGATTGTGAAAACGACAAAGTTAACTTCATCAACCGCAACATTTCATTATTAAATGCCCCAAAAACAATCATGTTTACACTCACAGTTAAATCTTCTTCTTGCCTTTACGTGGTTGAACCAATCAAGAAGTTTGTATCTTCAACTGAGGAATCATTACAGCTTCCATCAATAAGTACCTTTAAGAAGATTACCTCCAATGCCAAGAACACTAGTGATGACAACATGTTTTTATCAGTTTTTTCCAGTATGGATGAAAGAAATAGGAACTATTTTAATCATTGATGAAATTTATGTGAAAGCTTCAGTGCCATATAGAGGTGGTTCTGTTTTTGGTTACGCGGTTGATAATCCTAATAAAATTGCAACAACATTACTTTGTGTGATGGTAAAGTGCTTTTTTGTGGTCAAACATTTCTCGCAAAATTTTGCCATGTCACACTCTTACTTCTTTGTTTCAATTCAATCAAGTTTGTGATGTTATTTTTTTTGGTGAGAAATGTGCTGAGTTATTGGCATTGTAAATGATAATAACTGCGTAAATCAATCCTTTTTAAAATGTTCAAATCTCATCCTTCTCAGAGCAGTATAACCAACTGACTCCACGCTGCCTTTATTTCTCTTGTATGACACAGTTCATTTAGTTAAAAACATACGCATCAATTGGCATTCTGAAAAATTACAGCAGTGGAGTTTTTTTCTTCTGGAGATCCGCAACCACGAGTCGCCCTGGTGAGTACCCGTTACAAAAACAACACCAAAACATTCTAACAACCACCAACAGTAACAAAAGCAGCAAACAAAAACACCACCACCAACAACAACCATTATACTTTTTATGTACTACACCTACTACAAGTATTGCTCCTCCTCCTCCTCCTACTACTACCACTTAACTGCTGCTCCTGCTACAACTACTACTACGGTACTACAACTACTACTACTACTACTACAACTACTAACATGTAAGTGATAAAGAGTCAAGTCACTGTTGGGTATGAGAGTGAGAGACAAATAAAAGGACACAAAAATAAGAAAATACCCAACGATTTATTGACATTATAATGATAATAACAAAACCCGAAACTGCCACTGTCTGTTTTGTACATGTCAATAAATCGTTGGGTATTTTCTTATTTTTATGTCCCTTTATTTGTTTTACTACTACATGTACTACTTTTATTACTAGTATTTCACAACATCTACACGAATGTTAAATGTTTTTGTTTTTGAAGGGCTTTGTAATGAACTCCAATCAATTTGCACTGTTTCTAACTCTAGGGAGTCAACTCATCTCTCTGTAACTGTCTAGTTGTTACTGTTGTTGCAGGAAGGTTTATTCCTCTAGATCTAGAACTTTAGAAACCTTTAGATCTAGATCTAAATCTATGTTCATCAATTCTAGTTTCCCTATTTTACGAAAAAACATGAAACGTCGATGTGGGGATCTAGATTGGATCTTATATATTCTAGATAGATCTAGTAATAATATAATAATATAGACCTACGATTGGAAATCAAATTTTCTAAATCTAATACATAATCTAGATCTAGATCTATACAGTATGTAATATTAATTTAGGTTTTTAATCAACACAGTTGATTAGGTCTAGTTTGAGCCGCGGCTCACTCGAACCACGCCATGTCCGATGGGACCAAAACATTGTTGACCTAATTTCGGGTGAAGTAAGCACGCCAGGGTCAGCGCAAAATTACGTGTATTTATAGGCTACCACCGAACTGGAAAAATATGTTTACAACTGCAGATTTTTTTTAATGAATTTGATGAATTTTTATCATCAGAATTTTCTCATGGAAAGGACACCATGCTTTTTGGAGACTTTAACCTCCACTTTAATTCAAATAACCCAGACACCAAAATAATGAATGATATACTTTGAAATAATGAAATGATCCAACATGTGACATCACCAACACACCGTAAGGGCCACATTCTGGATTGGGTGATAACTTCTAAAAATTTTCCCATTCACCTGCCCATATCAAACATGGACAAATTAATATCAGACCACACTGTCCTTCATTTCGTCGTGGGTCTTCCAAATGTTCAAAAACATGTCAAGTCAGTCACATCAAGAGACTTTAAGAAAGTGAACTTCACGCCCTGAGCAAGGACTTTGCCCAATCGTCCCAGGTACGAACAGCAACCTGCCAGCCGTGACAATTCTGCACCAACTTCGAGAAGTCATCGATCTCCATGCTCCTGAATCCACCCGAAGAGTCGTTGAGAGGAAACGGTTGCCCTGGTTTGACGAGGAGCTGAAGGAAGCCAAGAAACGTAGCAGACAAGTAGAAAGAAAATGGCTCATGTCAGGAACCAATATAGATAAGGAAATGTATATCAGTCAAAAGAACTCTGTTAACCAACTCTCTAGAAAAGCCAAACAAACATTTTTTTCTGACAAATTCAAAAAGGCTCATAGTTCCAAAGATTTCTTTGACTTTCGAATGAACTTTTAGGAAAAAGTACTTCAAATACATTGCCAAATAATGTATCAGAAGAAGAGCTTCCCGACACATTTGGTACATTTTTCTGTGAAAAAATAGAAAAAAAATCAGAAACGATTTTGGCAATTCTTGCAATGCTGAGCATTCCACTTTCTCGGGAGGGAACTTAACCTATTCAAAGAAGCTTCTGTTGATGAAGTCCATAAAATGATTTTGTCTTCCTCAACTAAATCATGAGAATTAGATCATGTTCCAACTAATGTATTGAAATTATGCCTGCATGAAATACTTCCTGCCATTGTCAATATCATTTTTGAGAAATCAATCCCAGAGAGGCAGTTTGATTAAATCAATGATTTTTTTTTCTTTTCAGCCTTCCACTCTCAGATCCTGGAATGTTTTATGAGTATGAAGAAGAATGTCAGCAAGGTAATGTTATCAAATATGTGTTTGAAAGTATCTCCGTAAATACGCTTGTTGAACACTGTATGTTTTGGTCATATAAATGTAAAGAAGAGAAACAAGTTGTGGCAAAAAAATGCTCTTACTTCTCTTTGAAAATGGACACATATAAAGTTGAAGTGAATATATTTTGTTAATTGAATTTTAGAAATATAGTCACGTTTCGATTGTCTGGACTTCGGTAATCCGGATGTCTTGACAATCCACATAGCTGAGCTAGGGACAAATTTTCTCTTTTTTATTTGTACCTGATAATCTGGAAATTCGGGATTCCGGATCCAAATATCTACTGTATGAACTAATCAGTCCGCTGACGGCACATCAGGGAGGGAGGGAGAGAGAGAAAGTTATGGCCATTGATAAACAGCATCGTAGTACTCTATGTCCTGTAAAATACACTAGCCCTTCATTACTGTAAGTTATGAGGCCTTCGCTGATTCACAATGCATCACTTTGACCGGCGTTTTGATAATCCGTATGTCTGGACAAATCTGGAGGTGTTTGGATTATCTAGACGTGGTTGTAAGTTGTTAGTTGTTAGTTAACAAACTGGTACTAACTTCATCATCATCATTTCTCATGTTGGCTTTGTGTGATTCCTCATTGACATTTTTTAAGGCTGTTTTAAAAAATGATAATGTTACATAGATAATCCCAGTTGAAAAACATATGTTAATGATATCATTTTCATGATATTTTCCATGAATACACAGACTTTATGACTATATACTGAAACACATAACAATGATATTTGTAGGGCGATTATTGCAAGAATGGGGAAAAAACAATATGAAAAATGTCACCGGTTCAGACCTATCATCAAGGTCTAGATCTGTATTCTTCACTTTTGATTGTTTTGCGGAAACTAGTAGCTATTCACATGGATTACTAGTTTCTGGGTTTTTTAGGTAATTCCAATCCCATCCTGAAGCAAGAGCGTCATCGGTATCACCCCCGGTTCGCCTCTGCCATACTTTCTTTTTCGGAAAATATCTATGGTGTCAGCTGATTCCATCTTTCTTATGTAGACATTGGGATAAAACAACTGAAGATCAAATCGGGGCGATTTCACTGTGCAAAATTCATAATCAGTTGAAGGATCTCCAGTTAAGGGGAAATCAATCTAGAAATTTTAACAACTTTGTACTATTAAGTGATCCCAGTGTTTTTGCATTTTGATTTTGATATATGTCACACATCGCAACCCGAGCTCCACCGGAAATTTGTGACAAAATGGAAGCGGCAACCAAAGTGTTAAATTTATTTAAGATTTCTATTGATACTTTTGATTTATTGTTTTATTCTTTGTAATGTCGTAAATCATTTCTCTTAAACTCTTATATGTCACATGGCAGGATATCCTGAGCATCATTGCCTATGGGCCCCCAGCAGCTAAATTACCTGCAGCCCATCTCTTGTTTTACTACTGGCCACAACTCAACCCGGCTCTAAGTGATCGTGAGGCATTCACTACAAATATTGTGGTACGGCATTAAGACTCTTGTGAATTAATCAATAGGAGGCATTCATGTTATTCATGTAAGTCATGTATGAAATGATTGACACTAACTCAATAATGGACTGGATTTAAAGTTTAATGCAAAATAGGCAACATGGACATGAAGCCATTGTGGTAGGAAGAAGGGGAAGTCAAGAGTAGGTGGTCACTTATATACTGAATCAGTAAATGATACTCACTACATGTAAGCAAGTTTTATCATAACTGTACTCAAAACAAAAATTTGTTAAAATACATTATTGTGTTCAAAGCTTTTTCTTAATGAATGTAAAACTTGATTTTCATTGAGCTCTTAGAATAATCCTTTCCTGCAATTTCCTTTTCTAACATGCAACGTGAAGGAATAGAATTCACAGGTAATATGTTTCATCAAAATGAAAGCCACATCATATTTTTGTAAAGAAGTGTTTTGTTTGTTTTTTTTCACCCAACAAATGTGTTCAGTTGCATTGTTGTCAAATTTGTTTATTTTAAAAGAAAAATTGATTAATTTGTTTTTATTTTTAACATTGTTTAAATGAAATGTGCTAAACAGTTGCTAGAGCTTTATCAAAACATAAAAGATTGAAATACATAAAAAAAAGAAAAGAAACAATGTAACATAATTTCTTTTATTTGAATGTTAAGTGAGTTACTTATATTTTTAATTTGCTTCTAGCATGGCCTCCAATATCATGTCAACGTAAAGGATGCATCAATGAGGGAAAATGTCAAGCTATCAAGGTACAAGAAATTCTTTTCAATCTAGCTAGTTTGTAAATTACAGCAGAGAAAAATCTGAAAGCATGGCTTATCTTTTAATGTGACAGCAGATTATGTGAAAATAGAGAAATTAATATATAAGCATTGTTTTCTGTAGGGAAAAGTTGATACAGCTTTTAAAACATTTTTTTTTAAAAAGGAAAACATAGAGGGATTTTTCAACCCAAACTTTAACTAAGGGTGCAAATGATTGATATTAAAAGAGACAGGATTACTTTGCATGCTCATGTAATTACTCATATTTTCTTTGGTCTCTTATCAAGCATATAATGGAGATTATTATACTTGCATTTTTCTTGTGACTACGACAACAAAAGATATTGTTCATCTCAGTGTTCATCTCTTATTCACAACAAAAACAATATGATAGAGATAAAAGTAATAGATTTCTTAAGAGTAATTTTTCTTTCCTGCCTTGATGATGTGCCTTACAAAGAAAAATAGGGGACATTGGTGTCCCGAGTGGTTAGACTACCAGACTAAGGTGCAAATGGGTACAAACACTAGTTTGGGAATAAAAAAACCTGTGTTAGACTAACACCCTGCTCAGGAGGTAATTATTATTACCTGTTCTGCTTTACACTATAGAAATCGGGATAAGCTCCGGCTTTATGGGCCGTAAGGCCTTGGAGGAACTTAATTTTTTATTATGGACCATAATGGCCTTGAAGGAACATTACTTTCACTTTTTTAACTTTTTTTACTTACAAAGAAATATTTTCTATTGAGCAGATGTGTATCCAGCCAGCTATGGCAATTCATTCTAGCGACTCGCCTCCACCCCTGTATGTGTGTAGTGACTGTACAGAGGCATTGAGGAAGGAACAGGGCGCAGTTTTGGTTGACATGTTGCTTCCAATGTCTCACGTTTCCACCGTCTGCGAGAACAAGGTAATGTTAATGTCTTTCTAAATCTTTTTTGTTGTTGTGATTTATTATTTTGTTTAGAGTTTCTGTAATGTCTGTCATTTTCCTGACACAATTGGTTCTTACCAGGAATAGTTTTTATCTGGATGTATATATGATAGGAGAATCTCAAGTGTTTTATACACATTTTGTGATTTTTGTTTTCATCTCAAAGCCTTTGTAATACACCCATTCTATAAAAGTTGAAGCCCGTGTGAAATCAATTAAAGTTCTCAAAGCAGTAATGTGAAAGAAATGATCTTTTATTTCCTGACTTAACATTTCTTATAGAACTGCAAATCATCGCAGAACATGGCCATTGCCACTTGCTTCACTATTGAATGTGCCAGTTACAATGGGAACAGGCCGATCAGATATTGCAGCACATGCCATGAACGTCGTCATGGCAACAGAGGATCCCCTAACCATATATACCATGCTAGTATTCCTGATATTTGGAGTTGCATGCCAGAGGTTCAAAGATACTTGATGGATGCTATTGTCAGGTGATTTCTTTTTGATTTTTATCATCTTCATCCTATCTCATCTTCTTAAATAAAATATATAATGACACAGATAATAATTACTGTAATAATAATTTCAATTTGTATGTAGTCATAATGTCAACAATGATAGTTATTATAATGGTTGTTATGATAATGGCAGTAGTAGTAGTAATAGTAGTAGTACTAGTAGTAAATATAAAGAAGAAGAAGTATGATACTAATGACAATTCATTTCATTTTTGATCAAGCTAGGGCTTGAACATTGCCACCACATTTAGCAATCAAATATAAAGTTTAACAATGCGTTTCATGGTTGGGCCAGATTTCTTTGTAAATTATCCCAATTTGTTAATGATTAATAGTCATAATCCTTTAAGATTAGTGGAATGAAAACTAATTCTACCCCAGGTTCTGTAGGTAGCCATCGTCATTGTAATGAGTGAATACTCTGTTTTATGGAAAAGCATTTGAATAGCTTTTTAATAATTTATTTTAAGTTTGCCTTTAAATGTCACGAGTTCCTTCTTTGGTCACCAGTCTTTGAAAGAAGCCCAGCCAATTGGTTCAAAAAGAATGGTTGAGATGGGAGAGCATGTCCGTCGTGGTGCAGAGGATGAACATGGATTTGACATGGAGGATGCAGGAGAAAGGAAGCTGCTGAGCAGATATGGAATCTGGTTGCTAGTGGAACTTTGCAGTCCCAAGGAGGATATTCCCATTGTAAGAAATGTGTAATGTTGATCCTTGTCAAATCTATATGCATTCCTCTTACATCTGTTAGCTTTTTAGAATATCAGAAAAATTGAGAAAAATCAAAGGAGATGTTTATTATCAAAAGTTTGTTCTCAAAATGAGACATGCATGAATGCATGCATGCATGGTGCAGGCTTTGGTTAGATTCTTTAGCATGTGCAGGCGTATGTGTGTATGACATATTTATCTGGTATTTTACACATAATTAAAAAAATCCTCAAATGTTCTTTGAACACATGATGCTGCGTGAAGTTCTCCATCATCAGCGGTCTTCTTAGCTGATATTTATCTTTTCTATTACTGCTCAAATTCATTTATCACACTCAGATTATAAGAAAGAATACACAAAGGCGCCATATAATTGTCATTATATTTGTAATGTGAGTCATTCTGGAGTTACAACACATAGTAATAAGTACCTTTACTTATGTTGAGTCACAATGGTCACTATCACTATATTCAAATAAAGTTTCACATGGTAAAATTTTCAGACGAATGAGCACTCAAAGACATTATAAATGCTCCTAATTAACTTTTCAGCTATATTGTGAATAATTTTGCTATATTAAAGTCCTAACAATACAATATAGATTATCCCTGTTTGCTCATATACACTATCACATTCCGCTACATGTGAACATCAGCTTAAAGCACATTTGATTTACACTACAAACATATTTTGCTATTATTGGAGTGTTAGATTACCACTTAGACACACATTTATGTTATAACTTATGGATATTGTAGTTCTTGCCCTGTATGCATCATTATGTCTACCCAAAATATGAGCATGACCTATTTTGGTTCAGTGTTGTTTTCTTCACTTTCCTTTGATGTTGTGAATATAGATCTGGGTTTCTCATGATTTAGTTTTTAATGTTCCTTGATATTCCTTTTGTTTTTATTCTTTTTTTATTTGCTTTGTGAATTGAAAAACCCACAAGACAAATTCTCTCAATGTAAAATATCACTAAGTTGTGATGTTTTGAACACAGAACTTCACAGGATTAGAGATCCACAAGATTAGATGGAGTATGCAATGGATTTATTTGAGACCAAGCATAAATGGAAACTCAGAAACTCTTTCATCAAAACGTTTTCTTAATTTTTTGTTTTGGTGTTCTACTGTTCTAATGGCATGTTTATGTTCTATTTAAAAGAGAGTTCTATTTAATGGGAGATTTTGGGAGTTATGCGTGTGAACATTGAATCACTGAATTAGTAAATAATTTGATGGGACCTATGAAATGTACTCAAAAGAAGTTTGCCAAATATCTGCTTTCAAGAATGGCACTTAAAATATTAATGGATTGTTTTAAATATTGACCTAATTGTCTTTTCGCATGTTTGATTTGAAATCCTCTTTCTGTTGTTTCAGTTCATTTTTCTGCATTTTTTAAAAACAAAAATTTGTACCTATTCATACTTTACTTGATTCTTTGGTTTATTCTGCCCTTCTTTACTGTTTTGTCTTATCCTGATCTCTATTTCAATCTTGTGTGCTTAGTTGACATCTGCATGCGGTACTTTGTGCTGATTCGTTTAAATCTTTATCTCAGGAGTAGACTGAAACAACATTAGATGAGTGTTTTTCTCGATGTAGCTGCATGCAGTTTTTATTTATGGGTAAGTTTATGACGAGTTTTATATCTGTACTGAATTTCTAACAGAATTAGGAAAAAGAACGTTTTAGAAAGCTAAGAGAAGGATATCATCATCATTACTATCATTGCCTTTTCATCCTAAAGAGAAGGATATAATCTGGGGTAAATCAGCCAATCAACCTTTTGAAAAATAAAGACATCTTGAACCTCCTAAATTCAGGGCCTTTTTAGATTTACCTAATATGGCTCTGTCAAGCCCTTGATGTTTAAATTAAAAAAAGAAAAAAGTTTGAGCTTCACTATAACATTTAAACAGGATTTAATCACATTTTTGAAAATATTTATTAATTAATCTCAGTCATGCATAATTTTCAATCAGATTGATTTTATTAAGAGGATGTTTTTCATTGCATTTATAGAGCTACACTGATTTGCTTGTCTTGGTTTAATGCATTTTAGTAGAAGACCTGTTTGGTTATTGTTGTGTAAGCATGTTCTTTGGGTTTTCACTGAGTTTATCTGTATCCATCAATTAAAAAAATCAGAATTAGTCTTTAGTATTTTTTTCAGTAAAGATATCCAAACCCCTCTAATGTTATATTTTCCTGTCTTTCTGTGTGTCTTTTATTTGTGCCCGTGGTTTTTAAAATCTCTCAACTCCCATAATTTTTTATCTTTTATGGTTGGAATAGTCTGTCCATCCTTTTTGAGTGGGTGGTTGGCATGCTCTACTGGTAGGTCTTATCTCTTTCAGTTCACTCTTTCACTTAGTTTTCATCTTGATGTTTCCACTTAATTCACCCTGAGATCATTGTATATGGTGGACAGGGTGAAATTCAATGAAACAAACAAACCAGCCCTTTGATTTGCTTACTATTTCCACTTGCAATGTAGTCATTTATCTACCTTTTAAAAATTTGTTTCTGAATGAATTATTGAAACTGACACTGATTGAGAAATATATAAAGACTTATTTATTTGCATGCAATAATCTGACATATTATATTTGTTGATAACTTAAGTTCAGCATGGACATGCCTTGTCATGCCATTAGATTTACAACGATTGCATATGATTGAATTACATATAAGGATATGATTGTTATTTACATTTATGAATAGGATCAGTTGATAAAAATGATTGGATGTAAATGCTAGATTGAAAATCTATTATTGTAAAGGTTACTTTTTACCTTGGACCTCAGAGACTGTGTTTAATCAAAATTGTCTGAGGCTTATGACACATTTTGAAACATTGCAGGAAGTTCTTGGACGCCTCTTAGGTATGCTGTTTCAGTGGTTTGATGCTACAGCATATTTACCAGATGGTAAGCTTACAGTTCTATCCCAACAACTTTCAAACTGAAACAATAAAATGATGCTTTTTTTTGTAGTTCTTACTTGTATGTAAGAATATGCGTGGAAGTGCTGCTGATAGATCCTACGTCTCTCCTCCCACTCTTTCATATGTCTTTCATCTTCATGTTTCTTCTTAACTCACTCTGAGATCACCACATATGGTGGACATGGTAAATTTGAATGAAATAAACAAAAAAATGTAGGCTTGGAACAATAATTGATGGTAAAAAAGAGTATAGATTATTACAAAACTTTCACCTAACATAAATTCTCTGATATGATTTTTCCAGCCCTTGCCTCATCTCTTCCTATCAGCATTCTTCATCATGACACAATTGTAGCAGTCTAAGAACATGCCCCTTGGGAGATCAAAATAGTGTGGTGGTAGTAAGCAGCTAATTTTTACCCAACTGTCAATCATGCAATATCTGTTTAACAAGGGACAGGTCAGCCTTGCAGGGGAGAGGAATTTATTGTAGCCAATGGCCATCCATTTCTACCTGACAAGCAATCAACAAATCAATAAAAGTTTCTTCACTCACCTCCACCACATTGGTTGGGGATGCATCTTTGATTTGATTGACAGCAATTAACCTCAATTAAGATACATTAAGGAATGATGAATTTAGACCATTGTTCGTTTTGCCTATACGAAACATTGTGCATTATGATGCCACGCTGTCTGGCAGGTAGTAAAATTCACTGTTAGTGACGTATGCTGACGGTGACCATTGTTTGCTTGGCCCAAGTGGATGAAATTGGCACCTTGCCGTCTTGCAGGGAGGAGAGAGTTGACTATCAGCACCTATATATTACAGCTGAGAGTCATGACTGATTATCTTCAAATTTGGTTTAATTGAAATGCCTTCATATTTGAAATCTATGAACTAAAGACATCTGTCTTGATAACTTTGAAAAGTAAGATGTCTGTGAAAATGGTGTTGTTAGCCAGTTTGGGTGTGTTGTTAATGAGCCAATTTATGGAGAAAAAAATTATGTTTCCTGAAATATCGTGGCGGGGAGGCGGCCAGTTGTATTAGAGGCGATATGTTCTTAGAATGCGACTACTGTATTATGTTCTACCTTCTTTATTCAAGCTCTTTCTATGTGTTAAAAACGTTATTATGCTGAAAAGGAGTTATCAAATTTATACCAAGTCAAGGTTTGTGGTAGTACTCATTTTTTAAGTCCATCAATAAAGGAGAATGCTATTTATAAAACGTTCAGAAGAAGGTAGAGAGGGAAGAGGGAAGATGATGAAGAATCATAATTATTGGTCACAAAATCACTCATGTTCAGTTTTCAAAATTCAAACAATGTATCTTCACTGTCATTTTTTCAGTTGAACTTTCACTTATAAAGTTTTTCTAGATTTTCAAAAGACATTATTAAAGAATCACTAGGTTTTCTGTTTTTTTAGGAATGTGTTAACAGGTTATTTTTGGTAAAGCTTTGTGAACATATGGTTTCTATAGGTTTTGACTGGTTGTCATGGAAAATGTTAATACTGGGGAGAAGTTGGTAATTAACCTTCCTTTTTCTGTTTTCTTCTATTTTTAGACAACATAGGTAATGCCTTGGAAAGATTGAAACCAGAGGTAAGTAATGTTCAGTGTCAATGAGTGTTTCTAAACCTAGAATGAGAATTTCACTCTATTATGTGCCTTCTGCCAATAAAGATAGTCAAAGAATATTGTAATTTTGATGTTTTTTGTGTGTTCAGCCTTATAGTTCTCCATCACACTTTTGCAAGAATATCTCTGCTGTTATGTTTTGGCATCCATCATACCCTGTTAACATTTTATCTATTTAATGATGATCACAGGCAACAACATTTCTATTTCAATAAAAAAATTAATTCTGTGTTTATCTTCTGTTTTAGTATTTTTTTATTTTCCTTAAAAGGTCGAGGCTGATAAGAAACTGCTTTGTGGTTATACCATGGTGAAATTCCTCTTTCCTGCCTCACAATTATTTATTTTGACTACAGAAAATGATTTATTTTTCATGTTTGTTACTTACTCTTTGGGTGAAAAAAAAATGCTTTGCTGTCCTTAATCTTTTACGTTGGACTTCGTATTTGAAGTACATTGGATTGTATTTACTTTGTTTATGTTTGGCAGTATATACAGCTGGTTGCAAGAGATCATGAAGACTCACTTTGAGGTGATTGTGTCCTGTCTCTTACCTCATCCAGTGGAGTACTCACGTGTTGGAGGATTTTGGTAAGGGCCTTTATCAGCTAACTTTATACAAAAGTTATTACAAGACTACGCAAAAACATTGTTGTTAAGAACTACCTCTTTATAAAGTTTATTTGAAGTAATTGTTAGTGATTAAAATAAAATAAAAAAGATTTAGCACCTGAAATTATTCAGCCTCTCATGTATAATTCCCACTGGTGAATTCCATAAAAGTATAGAATTTGAATAAAACCTCACCAAAATTCAAAACCATTTTTCATGCCTACATTTATTATCCATGAAGAAAAGATCCGGGCAGTGGGCAGGTAAGCACCTGTATGGGGAGTAGATGATCCTGCCCTCCACGAGTCTCCTGCTGCCCTGCAGGTCAGTCTTGGCCGACCAAAGGCTAAGGGAGTTAACCCTGACAGAAAACCTGCTGCCTTGCAGGTTGGTCTTGACTGACCCAAGGCTAAGGGAGTTAACCCTGACAGAAAATACAAGGCCTGGTAGGGGGCCTCAAAGGTGGCAGTCCACCATCTACCTAGGGTACAGTGGGCTAATCCCCTGCTCATCCGAAACCTAACTGATGCAGAGAAATATATATAATATAACCGGCATGACCTCTCAACGACGAAAATGGAAACGAACATGGACTGTGATTTTTGGAACATGGAACGTTAGGGCAATAAATGGAAAAGAGTTAGAATTAGTTGAAGAAATGGAAAAATTCAAAGTAGACATTTTGGCTATTACAGAAACAAAAAAAAAAAAGGACAAGGAATAGAAAATGTAGGATCAAATCATATTTTAATCTTTTCAGGAGTAGATGTCAAGGATAGAGCTAGAGCAGGAGTAGGTCTCCTAGTGCATAAAAGGCATGAAAAGCTACTAGAAAGCTTGAAATTTATAAGCCCACGGCTATTAGAGGTAAATATTAAACCAAAAGGAAGAGAAATTAAATTATTAATAGCTTATGGACAAAGTGCTACTAAAGAATAAAAAGATACCTTTCAAAACGATTTACAAATAGCTGCAGAGAATCTTAAACACAAACAGGAACTAATGGTTTTAGGAGATTTAACCGCTAGAGTAGGCAACAATATAGAAACATCAGGAGGAGTAATAGGTAAAGAAGGAGAGACAACAACTTCTCTAAATGGAGAGAGGCTAATAGATATTTGCCTAAAGAATAACATGAAAATAGCCAGCACCTTTTTTCCTCATAAAGATATCCACAAGTATACAAGAGTAAATGAAGACAGGTGTGAAAAGTCAATGATAGACTACATAATAGTTAACAGCTCCCTTTTTTTACAGTACAATGGATGCAAGAGTAAACGGAGCAGAAATATTTAGTGATCATCACCTAGTGATTGCCAAAATGAGATTACTGACTGAAGAAAAAAACCCAGAAAAGGAAAGCTACTAAACTCAAAATAAGTAAACCAATAGTAAAAGAGATATACCAATCTAGGATAAAAAGATTTATCATGAAAGGCAGATGGATCTGAATGATAGCACAATAGAAGAAAAGTGGCAATTGTATAAAGAAACACTCCTCAATTGTACTGAAGAGGTCTGTGGTAGGAAACAAATTAAAGGAGATAGGAAAAGAACAGCATGGTGGAATGAGAATGTCCAAACTAAGATAAAAGAAAAGAAGGATGCCTGGAAGAAATACTTGCAAACAAAGACACCAGAGGATAGAATAGATTACGTGAATGAAAGAACTATCGCCAAAGAGGTAGTGAGGAACCAAAACAGGAACAATGGGAAGAGTTTGGACAAAGACTTCAAGAAAGCTATCAAGGAAATCAAAAGCTGTTCTGGGGGGCAATGAAGAGCATGAGAAATACTAAAGTATGCCCAATACGACAAATTAAGAATGTCAAAGGAGAAATAATGAAAGAAGACAACCAAAGCATGGGAAAATGGAGAAAGTATTTTCAACAATTACATAATCCCTCCAGAACGTATGAAACAAGGAATAAAGATCAATTAGTAAGAGTAACAGTAACAAGTAATCCAGAGGAGACAGCTGAAGATGTAGATATATGAATGGAAGAAATCTAAACAGCTATAAGAAAAGTGAAATTAGGAAAAGCCCCAGGAGCAGATCAAGTTTATCCAGAAATGATTAAAAACCAAGGGAGAGAGGCAGACAAACTACTACATGCAATATGCCAACAAGCATGGAAGTCCAAACAGGTGTCAGATGACTGGAAAAAGGGAATGGTAGTACCAATACATAAGAAAGGATGAACTATGGAATGCTCAAACTATAGAGGGATATCACTACTTAGCATACCAGGACAAGTGTATGCCAGGATACTGGAAATGAGACTAAGGAAAAGAGTAGAGGATCAGATTGGAGAGCATCAGAGTGGATTTAGACCAGGAAGAAGTGTACAAGACCACATATTTACAATTAGACAAATAATAGAAAAATTCCTTGAGAGAAACATTGACTTGCACCACCTGTGTTTAATAGATCTAGAAAAGGCATTTGACACTGAGGACGGACCCACTATGGCATTCCTTAAAAGAACACAATATAGAGCAAAATTTAATAGAATCCAATAAAAGTTTTTACAATAAACTGACATGTGCAGTAAGAGTAGCTGGAAACATATCTGCAGAATTTGATGTAGATTAGGAGTTAGACATGGTTGTGTCCTAAGTCCTCTTTTGTTTATCACATTTATGGATTCAGTCGCAAAGGCATCCTCAAAAATGAAGAAAAGAATGTAGGTATGTGGAAGCTCAAACCAGTAAATGTATCAATGCTTTCATTTGCCGATGATTTAGTTCTGTTTGGAAAATCAGAAAGTGACCTTCAGTCGAATATCAACATTATGAACAATGAACTAAATAAAAGAGGAATGAGAGTAAATGCAAAGAAAACCAAAACAATGCTAGTAACTAAGGAAGCTAAAACACAAAATCTTAATTTGGGCAGGGAGAATTTAGAACAAGTTCACAGCTACAATTACCTTGGAGTAATGATTAACTCAGGGGAAAACTCAGAGAAGAAATCAGCCAGAGAATCCAAAAAGGCAAGTGCAATATATAACCATCTAGGAAAAGGCATTTGTAGGTAAACAAGAATTGTCAACGAAAACCAAAATGGCAGTATACAACACAGTTTATTGTCCTACTCTCCTCTATGGCAGTGAAACCTGGACCTTAGACAGTAGAGAATACAATAGAGTACAGGCAGCTGAAATGAAATATCTAAAAAGAGTAGTAGGGAAAACTAAAAGAGACAAAATCAGAAACACAACAATGAGAGATCAAACCAAAGCAGATAGCATAAAAACTAGGATAGAAACAAATCAATTGAGATGGTTTGGGCACGTAAACAGAATGAATGACAATAGAATAGCTAAATCAGTATACAGTGCTAAAGCTCAAGGTAAAAGACCAAAAGGTAGACCTCTGAGAAAGTGGGAAGAAGATATAAAAGAGGCATTGAAGAATAGAAATTTAACATTTTTGGAAGGTAACAGAAAATGCCAGGACAGGGCATCCTAGAGAAAGATCATCTCAGGCATCTGAACCCATACACCGAAAGGTAGAATGAGGAACTGATAAAGAAAGAAAGAAAGAAGAAAAGATTCAAAGTTCATTGTCAGTTCAGAGTTTGTTATTTCATTCTCTGTAGTTTGTATATTTATGTAAATTAATTAGAATTATGTCATAAATGGTAACTTTTTGTAACGGATGTTCAAAAGAGAGTTGACGTAAAATAAAAATATTAATTTATTCAAAGGGACACGCTGTGCACCAGGACAACTCAAATCAAAGAGGGCCTTAATTGCTTCTTCTGCTTGGTCCCATATGATGTCATAACATTTGAGGTAATTATTGGATCATCTGAATCTGAGGATTATTTTGGAAAGTGAGATTGTCACACGTCATCATGTGATACAGTTATAAGTTGCATAATAGTTTAAATCTTTATTTTTGTATCAGGATAATGTAAGTTTGCTTATTTGCATCAGGCATTGTTGTAGATTTAGATTCTGAAAACATTTGGTAATGCGTTTTTACAATTTCTAACTCTTTGGCTATATTTAAATACCTCATTTCGTTATGTAGTTAATTCAGTAACTCTACCTATGAATTCATCCTATCCTTTTTAACTTGCTCATGGTTCAAATATATGTGGTGAGTGGGCAGTGTGATATAGATTGCCTTTTTTTCATTGCAGTTGTTATTATTTTGTTCCTTTACTCCTGTTTTCCGTCTGCTCTTATATATAACTCTATTGTCTATTGTCATTCTGGTATCATTAATCATTCGCGATGGATGGGAATGATTTTACTCATTTGTGTGCGACCTTTATGGTAAATGACTAAAAATATTTGAGTTATTATGATTTTGGGATTTTAATTTCTTTACACTCAGATATGGGATTATGTCATGCCTTATTGGCTGGAAGCTATCAGAACAGAGGTACCTGAAGATGATCTTCATGAATTGAAAGTTCTTCTAAGGTTTGTTTTATTTCAATTTTAAGAAGAATTGTATTTTTAACTAAACATAAATCATGCAAGCAATGAATATGGCATAGAAATAGTTGATATTATTTTAAAATTTTCTTTTAGTGTAGGTGATCATTTTTGAGAATTTGCATAAGAAAGAACAATTCAAGCATGTCCATTTAAGGAAAATGTCAATGTAGGGTACATACAAAAATAAATCAAATGAAATGAAATAACTCCATATTTGTGCAGTTTTTGACTCAAAATATTTTGGGTTTTTCCCTTTTAGTATCTTTTAGGAGGTAGTGGTATTTTTATTTTTTGTATTTCTGCGTAACAAACGTTTTAAATATATTGTGTCATATATGAAATTGAAGGAAAATTAATGAGATTTAAGAAAAGAATGAAAATTAATTGACTTTGAAATAACACTTTGTTCAATGACAACAGTCTCATTGCTTCTTTTAAGAAACACCTTTTTACAAAGTAAAACTGTCATATTATTCATGTTATAGATATTTATCGAATTCATTAGTATTTTCATATAATTATGTTCTCTATGTTTTTTATGTCATCAAATATGTATCAATTATTGTAAAGTGTCCAGAGCTTATATATGAGAAGTGGTACTAAAAAAAATATTCACTTTTATTCTTCTTCTTATTTTGTGTTTGACAAAATCAAGACTGATTTCTAACCTTCAAGGCATTATGTGCAAGACAAATCTTGACACCACAGAAATTTATCCCAATTAGAGAAAAGCAATAAATGCAATATGCAATAGTACACAATTCTTGAAAATTTTAATGGCAAGTCTTGAAAACCATTAAATTATTGATCTTTATAGAAATAAGGTAGTGACGGAAAAAATCTAAGAAATGTATAAACAAAATGAGGAAATTTGCTCTTGTTCTTTCCTAGATCTAATATCTAGATCTTAATTGAGTTTTCCCCTTCCCCTTCCTCCTTCTTGTTTCTTACTTTTGATCTAGCTTCACTTTTTAGCCACAAAGGCAACTTTGTCTTCACTTTCAGTTTCTAATTCAGAATCAAAATTGTTGTATTTTCTATCATTATCAAAATGATCTATTGGAGGAGAATTTTTTGAATCATTGCTACTAGATCTAGATTTAGATCTGTAACATCTAACACTTTCGTTGTTAAGAGTCTTGACTACAAACGTTATATGTGCTTGGTAAATACAAACATTATCACCCTGTAATGGTTTTAAAGATAAAGAAATAGTACCATTTAAGGAATCTGACTTAAACTACTTATTTCACATTCAATATGATCCAACCTAAGCTGATGATATGTATTCTTTTCATTTTTTTCTTTCCAGCAAAGCTTTTGATATAGATATGTGTCCACTACCTTACTCTGCACAAAATGTACAATTTTGTGAGTGAGCGCTTCAATGACAGCAGTGCTTGTGTTATGGAACAAGCCTTGCAGTGGCTGCAAGTGAGTGGAACATCTTTTGTTTCATTTCATTGCTGTTATTTGGTATTTTCTTTTTCCCCCCTTTTGTAGGAGCACAGGATTGTGACACTCTTTCAGCTGTCTTGACTTTGAATTCCTTCTCTTCCTCTGTGTCACCTCTTTATTGCCTTTCTCAGTTCATTCAGTGTCTTGACTTCCAGTCTCTTCTAGGCTGTCATGTTCTTTTCCTTTGCAGGTTTTGATATCCCTTTAGTTTCTTTTTTTATCCCACCTCTGCCAACAGCTCTTCATAAATGTGTATTTATGTAAAAGAAATGTATAAATATCACAAGAAATTAATACATTTAAAAATAAAAATGAATCTTTGTGAAGATATTGGTTTTGTTCTGAGAAAGAATAAAGAAAAAAAAATAGAATAAATAAGGCAAGTGCAAGGTTTTTGTGTTTCTGTGAATAGACTGAACTGCTTGACGTTCTTTTTGAATGAATTTATTCCCTAGATTCTGGCCAGACTAGATATTGTGATACCAATGCATCAGATTTTACGCATGTTCAAATGTGGGGTGGACAAAATCAGTTCTGATTTAGAGACTGCAGAGCGCTTGCAACATGATGAGTGATTTTGGCCACTCCATCCTTACCCCAAGTTCCCCAGGCAGAGAACATGCAGGCGCCTTAAGTCCAGAAAGGTTTCCATTCATACCTGACCCATGATATGTATGAAAGGAAACAGAGCTTGTCTTCCATGTTTCATCATGATGTTGGACCTTTGCTTGAAAGAGGTGATAAAAGCTGTGGACTTTTTTTTCTTCTTTTTTGTGTTTTAATTTTTTTTTTTATGGCACAATATTTTTAGATTTAGTTCATATGAAGAAATTAAATTGAGCAAACAAAACATACCTGTCATGTTAAAGTTTTGAAATTTTAATAAAAAAAACCCAACAAAACATTTACATATTTGCTGACTCAAGACCATTTTTAATTTTAAAGAAACTGACTGGATGATGGAAGTGTGCAGTAGAATTGAATGATTTGATTACATCAATTTATACCACTAAAAGAACATGGTAATTTATCATCATGCAGCTCTTTAATATTTATCTGTATCTTGCAATTGATGAGTGGAGAGAATGTATAGTATGCGTAAATGAATCAAACGAACCTAATTTCTGTTTTAGATACTAATGAAAAACTTGCTGCAAATCAGTCTTATTTTTGATATTTGTATGGGCAATAAAATTTTAAAATTTCACCATTTTAGTTTTCTCTAAATCGCTTCATGAATGTCTAATAAAAGGTTATGAATTCTTTTGTAAGGGGACGTTTTTAGTAACACAAAATTTTGTCATCAGTATTGTAGTGATTCCTTCATGTGTTAGCATGGGTGATTGAATAACACAGCTGTAGGTTCTTCCTCTTTCCTCTTATTGTATTTCATTTATCAGTCATCTTATTGATCAATGCAACCATTTATCGTGTGTCATGTCATTTGCAAATATACTGATTTTTATATCTTTGTCCAGATGGAACTCCAAAAACCCTCGCCATCTTGGAATTTACAATGAGACAAGTCGAGAGGTTATGTCCCTCCTGACAGGCATGCTCCACAAGACCTGGGATGGCCAACACACCTGTGTGTCTGAGGCTGAAAGAGTCAACTGCCTGTTTTGTCAGAACGTTGCCCTGTGGCATCAGCTGGCTGCCCAGTTAATGCAACACGTTTGCCCCAGGGACCCGCTGAAGATTCCCAGTAAAGACTTGCCAAAACCTGATGATCTCAAACACTCAACCATCACTGAATCTATGAGTAAGGAACATTTTTAATGGTATTTTTAAAATTATGTAATTGAACAACTCTTTAAATTCTGTCTGTTAGAGTCATTGTATGTAAGTCCTTACACATACAGTGTTTGAAATTGCCAGGATCCCATGGTTACTTTTTTAACGTATGGTTAAAAGTAATGCTGTTGGTCTTATGATTCTGACTGCTTTCTCAAATCTTTACACAACAGATGAAACCACTGATCAAGAAGAAGAAAAGGAAGATACCTTTGAAGTGTCTGCTATGCCAATGTATCTTCAGTTGTATGATGTACTTCTGGATGTAAGTATTGTGCTCCATGATGTTAGTATTGATTGTAGCAAATCATAAGCAAGTACTTTAAAGAAAATTTCGATACATTTATGCTCTCGAAAATCTAAAACAAAAAATGTACATATATATTTTTTCAAGTATAAACTAAAACATATCTGTTCTCAGCTTCTTTCTTTGTCTTGCCTTCTTTCTTCTTCTTTCTTTTTCTTTTCCCATGCTTTCTCATTCTTCTTCTGCATCCTCAATTGCTTTTCCCTCTCCTCCTTCTGGTATAAAATACAGGTTGCTTTAACAGCTACTTTTATGGTTGTAATTAATATAGAAAGGGCGACAAATTTTGCGGTTGTATGAAATAACGTTTTTGAAACTTGGGCGTTTGTGTTAATGTTTTATTTTTTAATTTAATTTTAAGAAGTACTACTAAAAGTTATGCAAACAATTGACTTCTATCAATGTCTCACCCATGAAATTTTGTGATGTTGTTTGACAGGGTTTGGTTCATGTATCAGACGTGGATGCTTTGTATGCATTGTTGTCTTCCCTTCGATACTTGATTCTTCATGGGAGTGTCTCAATTACACCATCAACCAGTACACAGATTTCATCACTTTCTCATTCAGGAAACGATTTATTCCAACGTATGCCATTGTTGTTTTCCTATTACTGAATTCTTTGTAGTCAATTGCTCATTAGATTTCGTTATCTCTATATTACCATTTGTTCTATTCATGATAGCCGACTTCAGAATATAAGCAAGCCTTTTTCAGTGCATACCTATTCATCGCTGATATTTTAGATATGCCCAATAAGACAGTCTTGGTAAAATTCACAACCCCAAGATAAATGAGAATAAGCAAAACAAATTTTGTGAAGTATATAAATTGTAGGTAAGATAGTTCAACAGTAGGTTCTTTGTTCAAAGTTTGGACAACAGCCACAAAAAGTCCAACATCCAATGCCTAAGGTTTCAATTGTTTGAACAATAGTTGAATGTGACTTACACCATGTTTTAAAGATTGCACTTAATGGGTTTTAAAGAGAGAAGACAAAATCATCAATCAGTCATCAGCTAGATCAGTAAACATGAAGCTGTCTGGATTATGGGCTCGTGTTCTCTGGGTAAAGTACATTAACATTGCTTTGCATTCTTGCATTGTAAGACAATGTCTTTTCGCTAATTCACACACACCCAACTAGAAATATCAACAATTCTCACAAGCATGATCATTATTCGTCTATTTTCCAGCCACCTTCATGAGCAATATTATTGATCCTTGTATCACATTTTCACCAGGTTGTGGAAATTGCTGCAAACAGAACACTCCCAGCTTGCGAGCCTGTGTATCCCGATGCTGCTTCACTGTATGACACTGCCCACGGGATCACACATTCTATGGTGCCTAGTGGAACAAGACTTTGGCCATGATGACTGGAGGGCTAGATTTGCTGCAGGCACGTGAAGAATGAAGAGTTGAAAACAAAGAGATTTTTTAAACAATTATGAATGACTAATGATCCACACATCATAACAGAGATGCATAAGAGGAACTTAAATCAAAATGTTTTGGAATCTGTCGTTTTTAATGCAGAGAGAATTGTAAACTGGATCATTTGTTTCATTTCAAGAGACACATTTTCTTTTTTTTGTAGTTGATAAGAAAATAGGGAGAACAAAAATATTTTGAGTTAGTGTTTATTTAACAATTCATACTTTATGAGATAAGTATTATGATTGCTTTATGCAGTGATAATTCAGGGTTTGTTTTTTCAGCTGCATATTTTCATCTTTACAATGTTTTTGTATCCACTGATCTTTATGTCAGTTAAGCACAGAATTGATCATTTTGAAAAAAAAAAGATCATTTTGCTATTCCTGAAGTATGGTATGTTAAGAGAAATCAACAATTTATGTCTATGATTTGCCTTTAAGAACTTTCCCTTTTCTTTACAGTTGAAAAAGTGACAATGATTGCTCGATGTCTTGAGCCTGAAGTGATTCGAAATAATCAAGTCATTCAAACTTCTCTGGCCCATGCATTCTGTCACTTGATTGGCTCTGTGGAAGACATCAATGCCTCTGTGGCTCAACGGGCTATCATGTTTTTGGAAACGATAAGACCTACAGCCCTAAAGGTACTATGAACACACCCGAAGTTTACTTATTGAGATAATTCTTGATTTTTTTCTTTCTGTAATTCTGAATGCTATGAGAGTACATCAGGAAGGAAGGGATGGTGGTGTTTTGGCTCTCTTTGGATGTTAGGGGGAAGGGAGATAAGGGTGATAGTGGTTGAGATTTCAAGACATGTCTGCCTTTCTGATCCTGAAAAAGCATATCCTGGCCATGTAACTCCTTAAAGCCTCAAAACAGTATAGTTTGATGAGGTCAAGATTACATGTGATGCACATTAATTATTCCATTGATATTTTTCAGACTAGCTGTGTAAAATTTAAAAAAGTGTCACACTTTAAGACCTGGGATCACTACATCGATTAGCAGCCAATGGGCCAAAAATATAAAAATATAGAACTTACATTGTGAATGTTTTCTTAATCGTAGAAATGACAATTTTTGTTATTGGGTTTTTATTTGTTTGTGTTCTGTGATTGTTGTTCTTTTTTTGATTTATCCGCTATGTGATGGGCGGTTGGCGGGCACTGCTGTAAGGTCTTCCCTCTCTCTCACACTTTCTCTTAGTCTTACCTTTCAAATTGCTGTTTCCCCTTAATTCACCTTGAAATCACCACATATGGTGGAATGGAGTATATTTCAATGAAACAAATATCCGTTATGTTTGCTGTATCAATCATTTCATGTACTTTTAGCTGTATAATTCTCACTATACCGGTGTATGAGGTTAATTATATCTGTTTACTTATTTATATTTTTCTTTCATCAGTTCCTTTGCTCATGTCTAGAAGCACAATTTGACTCAGTGATTGAGGATAGGTCTCTGATACTACATCGTGTACAGTTACTGGAAACCTCTTTCTGAGATGTTCGCATTCTGAGTTGGGATTTCTTCTTGAATCGTTTTGACACTATTTCTCTAGAAGCTCAAATTGATTTGGAAACAAGTGGTGATATTGCTTACTTAACAGGTATGATTTGTTTTTAAAGTTTGAGGTAATAATAATAATAACAATAATAATAATAATAATAATAATAATAATAATAATAATAATAATAATAATAATAATAATAATAATAATAATAATAACAAATATAATAATGATAATAATGATGAATGTTTGTTTAGCACCAAATCTCATTAAAAACAAGCTCTAGGCGTTTTCCATGTGATTGAAGAATGGTTAAAGCATTGGTAAGTCAAGGGTGTTAGTCATAGTATGGAAACTCAAAATATAATCAGGAACTTGCAGACATTGATATACTCACATCTTCCTGGGTGGCTCATTAGTTCAGAGGCAGGTGCCGCCTCTTAACTCAAAGGTTATGGATTCAAGCCACAATTATTGAAATATTTTCTTGAGCTTTTCAAGTAAAATCTACCCTCATGGTCCAGGTAGGTGGACTGATATCTAGTCCCATCTGAGATGGATGATGAAAAAGAGATCCTGTGCTCAAATCACAACACTGTGCATGTTAGATATCTCTTGACAGGACGGTTTGGGCAAAATTAAAAATCTTACCAAACTCCCCAAAATCACCTCAATTGTGGATGAGCGTAAAATGAAATGAAATCAAATAAAAAAAAAAACAACAACCAACCTTCCTGAATTAGATAAATGTGAAATTAAAATTTTAGAAATATCGTAATGAAATAAATGAAATGAACGTGTTGACCTCTGCTCATGTAAGCAACATAATGCCAAAGATGTAAGGAATCTTATAATACCAATGTTTATTTCATCAGATCTCACTAACAGTGACAGGCAAAGTGACAGCTTTTGCTCATGTAAGCAAACTAAACTTATAATACCAATGTTTATTTCATCAGATCTCACTAACAGTGAGATTTGCTAAACAGGCGAGATTTGCTTTAGCACGAACAGACAGTGTCCGGTCTGTCAGTCAAAGTATCAAAAGGGAAACCACCATATCGTAGAGCGGTGTCAGTGCCCTTGCATTTAATCACGAAGGAGTCAATCCTCCAAAACGTAAGAAATTTCTACACTTTCTTCTTTTTGTCACCTCTTGTTTCATTTCTTTAACACTGAAATCGTTGTTTCAGTGTGCAAAATATTGCTTATAATCTTAACATAGAAGATTTTAGGCCTTTAAATCTGAAAGGAAAAACAAATAATACACCCATATTGCTTTAGGAGATGAATTAATACATTTTGCTATGAATGAATATTGGACATAATCATTTTGTGTTTTGCTTGTTTTCATGTTCTTTATGTTTTAAAAATTAGATGCAAGATATTTAGTGGAATGTGAAGTAGTGAAAAAGACCTGCAAAATTCTTTTGAGTAAAATTATTAAACTGGATGAATTGAGGAGTAAAGACATGGTTAAATGAAAGAGTAAAAAGGAAAAAAAGATGGAATGTGTATGCCTTCATTGTCAAATGCAGCTATATCCCATCAAAGTGTTTGAGAAGTAATAAGTTACATTATAGAAATATTTCTATCTTAAGTCGTATGAAACTTTTTCTTTCCTCTAAAAAAAAAGTAAACCAGCTCATGTTGAACACTCTGAGAGTGAGTACTTTAAACATTATTTCAGCATCTCATTTGCTTTTTTCCTTCAAAATCGACGTGTGTCTCTCTCTCTCTCTCTATCTTGCTTTAAAAAATGTTTCATAGTCCTCTTGAAGTGGAGTAACCTATATATTTCTTACTTTTTACTATATAAGCATGATCTCTAAGACTGCAGGACAATATTTCCTAACTTTTGTCTACTGACAGTGTGAAAACATCCGTGTGTCATCTTAATCTCAAGATTGTAATTTTGAAGGACTTTTCTTTAAAAGTTAGCTTCATGACCTGCAATCATGAAAGTCAGAATGTTTGTGTTGCAGAAGTGTTTTATTTCTGTGATGATGTTAAAAACTTCCATAAATATTATCAAGCATGGTCTTGGCATGTAGCGTCTTTATGATTTGTGTAAATTTAAAATTGTGTGGGCTATTCAGGGAGTGTCAAGCAAGCAAGTGGTTCAGTGATTGTCTGTAGAAATGTCAGAATTGCAGTGTCTTTCTTGGTTGCTTTGTCTCAAGAGGAAAAAAGAAATCTGTAGGAGATTACTGATTCCTTTGAACTTTGATATCTCAAACACTGAAAGGATAACTTTCTTTTTCAATCACAATAACCTTTTAATGCCTTTCTCGCCTCTCCGTTATACCCTGTATTAAGTTTATAAATCAGTTTGACTTATTTCTTTTCTGATTGAATTAATTAATGGTCTGATAAATTTCATTGTTCTTTCTTTCAATCCATTCTTTGCATCAATTGTTTTGTTCTACAAAACACTACTATTCCTTTAGGAAAAAAGCACTCCTGTACACAAAAAAAAAGAAAATTGCCACTAGTGAGGTGTGGTTATGAAGAACCTCTGCTTTCCCTTCGTGTTTATTCTGTCTGACACTCACTTACCTCATTATTTATTTCCCCCTCTAATTTGATATATTACATTACAATCTTAATCGTGGTCCTCAAAAAGTATTGTGTGTATCATTAGTGTTATACATTGTGCATCAAGTAGGAGAAAATTAAAAAAATACAATCAGTTTTATGTTTGCATGCCAATGTCTTTTGTGGAACATACAATGGGGTATTATCTCTCTCTAATCTCTCTGTATCTGTCTGTCTATCTGTCTATCCATCTGCCTGTCTGTCTGGCTGTCTATCTGTCTATCCATCTGCCTGTCTGTTTGGCTCTCTTCTCTCTCTCTCTCTCTCTCTCTCTCTCTCTCTCTCTCTCTCTCTCTCTCTCTCTCTCTCTCTCTCTCTCTCTCTCTCTCTCTCTCTCTCTCTCTCTCTCTCCTCTCTCTCTCCCTCTCTCCCTCCTCCCTCTCTCTCTCTCTCTCTCTCTCTCTCTCTCTCTCTCTCTCACTCTCTTCTCTGTCTCTTCCCTCTTTCCCTCTGTCTCTGCCCCTCTGTCTCTGCCCCTCTCTCTGCCTCTCTCTCTCTCCCCCTCTCTCTCACTCCCCCATCTCTCTCCTCTTTACCCTCTCTCTCTCTCTCTTTACCCCCTCTCTCTCCCCTCTCTCTGTGACCCCTCTCTCTCTGACCCCTCTTTCTCCCCTCTAGTTCCCTTCTGTTCCTCTCTCTCTCTCTTTTTCTGTCTCTCTTTCTGTCTCCTTATCTGTCTGTCTGTCTGTCTGTATCTGTCCGTCTCTCTCTGTCTCTGTCTCTCTGTCTCTGTCTCTGTCTCTGTCTGTCTGTCTGTCTGTCTGTCTTTCTGTCTGTCTGTCTGTCTGTCTGTCTGTCTGTCTCTCTCTCTCTCTCTCTCTCTCTCTCTCTCTCTCTCTCTCTCTCTCTCTCTCTCTCTCTCTCTGTCTCTGTCTGTGTCTGTCTGTCTGTCTGTCTGTCTGTCTGTCTGTCTGTCTCTCTCTCTCTCTCTCTCTCTCTCTCTCTCTCTCTCTCTCTCTCTCTCTCTCTCTCTCTCTCTCTCTCTCTCTCTCTCTCTCTCTCTCTCTCTCTCTCTCTCTCTCTCTCTCTCTCTCTCTCTCTCTCTCTCTCTCTCTCTCTCTCTCATTCATTCATGTGAAAGGTCCTTGCCATGATTATGAGATGGAGATACACTTATTCTAACCTTATTTATCAGTGATCAAGAAGCAAAAATTTACTGTGTGTTGAGCAGCACACTGATGGCTACACCTGAAAACTCAAGAAATGGGTCCCCTTGTTTTTGAGACACATACACCTTTATTGCTGTGAAGATATCAGATCTTTTCATTGTAAATACAATTGACTCTGTCTTATTAACTATTTAAGTTAATTACAAAAGATATTGGAATTCATGTTGAGAGACCATTTAAAATTGTAATGTTAAAATTTCATAGACTTACAAAAAAACCCAACAATGTGTTTGAAGATGTGATGAAAAATAGAAGAAATAAACTGTAAACAAAAATCATCACAGCAAAAATCTCATGATCATTTGTATACATGACAGTAAATCACAAATAACACCAGTGCAGAATGACAAAGTATGTGATGGATTTTCCTGTTTGAAGATTTCACGTCTTACTACGTGATAATGATCCATAATGCTCTGTGTGTTTTAATACACTGAAAAGCTCCTTAAACAAATTCTAAAGAATACATAGTAGAAAAGAATGATGTATTTAGCAAAACATCCATTAGTTATACAGTGGTTTCCACCTAACATTCTACCCCAAGGGAAACTGAAAAGTTGGCTGTTAGCCGTTGGGATGTCACCCGGATTTGGAAGGGGGGATAATCTAGGCACTTAAATCTTCAATTAAAATGAAACATCCCCTTAAAATCAAAGTACATTGGATCACATCCCATCAAATAGTGTTATGACTATAAGAGGCATGTTATCAAATGAGTGATCTAATTTGCTTACTTCACAGACATTCTATAGACCAATACAATTATGGAAGTATGCATGAGCATGAGGGATGGAAAAGTGACCAATATATGGGCTTCACCTGTCAATCTCTCCGTTGACCATTAAAATTAGGGAGGTATGCATGGGGATGGGGGCTGGAAGGCCACCTATGTCTGGTCCGAATAGGACGGTCGTGAATGAATAAAATGGCCAGCTTTGAGCTGTTATTCAATCACTGTCTACCCGTTGTCTACAGTGAGTCTCCCAGTCAACGCGTTTGCACTGAACAATTGGACATTACAAAACAATTAACCAGGTGATAGATGAAAGTGACGAAAATTTCTTTTGTTCTGCCCAATATGACAGAGCCTAGTGTCTACATGCATCACCCTGTATAGTTTATTACATGTATTATGTCCATGTGGCAATTTAATTAGCTTCCTACGTTTAAAAAAATAACAAAGTCATTTTCATCACCTTCTTATGAAAAGAGTGAGTGACAACGTTTCAATAATTAATCAAGTATGTCTTAACTCTGCCCCAAAAAGTGGGATGATAGCCGGAGTGAAGTGGGATTTACAAAGAGAATATTAGATATCTTGAATAAAGAAATGTATTGGCCACTTAAGCAGTGGGATGTTAGGTGGAGACCACCGTATTTCCTCCATTGCTTTTTTGTTTTATGTTCAAATCATTAGATGAAATGATTTTTCTGGCTTCTGCAAAATTATACAGACAAGTTAGATTAAAGAATATGTCAATAGGGGTCGGCATCAACTGAAAGATTATTTTCAAAACATTGGTCATGCTGATTTTCCACAGTTTGCTTTTTTCATGTTCTCTTTTCTTTTTCTCTCTTGTTATCTGTGAATAAGATGGACAACCGAATGCATGATAATGAGCATTTCTCAACATCAATTGTGATCTGATCTTATGTCTGTGCATTCGTCTATTTTCTCTCTTTAATTTATTGCATGTACGTCTTTGCACTCATTTTTAAAACAAAAGGGCTATTAAAATTTTGTATCTTAGTTTTATCTTTATCTCTATGATGCATGCCAAAATATTTTTATCTTTATTGATTAAGCAATGCAACTAGCAACAAAAACCAAATAGTCTGCAAGTCTTAAGTTGAACTTTTTGAAGCTGATTTGCCAAGTTTTCTCACAGATTGTTGGCCATATGGTTAGGCTGTCAGGTTTGGGACTTTGGGGTCCTGGGTTCAAATCCTGGCAATGCTGGGTATGATATTGTGACCCTTAGAAAAAGCACTTAACACAAATCATTTCTCGACATGGTCCATGTATAAGTAAGTACCAGCATCGGCTGGAGAATAAAATCTGTCACAGACTAGCTTCCTGTCTAGGGGGCGATATAATCACCTGTTCTGCTTCATTCTAAGGAGGCTGGGATAAGCTTAGAATCTATGGGTTGTAACAGCTTAAAAGGAACATTATTTCTCAACAAGACAGGATCCTTTCTCAATGATGTGCATTTACTTTTTACTGAACATGTAATTCTCTTTTGAGGCCTGGGATGATATTATTTCACTTAGACGTTTATCTTTTGAGCATGTTGATTTTTGATGGAAAGGAAATATACTGTATATTATGATTGTCATAGAAAATATTTTGATGTTCATCATTGTTCCTTTTGTATGATTTGGCATATCACTGCCTAAAGGAAAGAAGCTTTCAAATTTATAAATTAAAAAGAAAAGTTAATGAAGAATAGAACAAGGAATTCAATGAGTTTATTAGAAATGTATTCAAGAAACTGGATGAACATAAAGCTTTGTGGCACTATAATGAATTCTTTTCAAACCAAACAAATTTGATTTAATGAATGAAATTTTCAAGTCAAGCAGAGCCTTCTGTTAGCATTAGTGTGTCACATTTCTCGAATGAGACTGACGTATGCGTCTCATCGCAAGTAAATTCTTTAATATTTCTTTAAAACAATGTTCTTCCATTGTCTTGATGATATCTGTTATATGCCTTTACTCCTCAGTGGTGAAGAAAACAATAAAAAGCATGTAATATCTGATGTCTTTGCTTATTATTATTGTTGGTGTACAATTGCAAATCTCTACTTTACAGCTAAAGCAAAGCAAAGGTCATTGCCCTGCATCTTTGATAAGCATTCAAAGGCTGTTCTGTATAAACGACTGCTTAGTAAGCAAATTTTAATGTGATGAGCCGGTTTGTCTGTGATGTGGTGCACCACTCAGTATCTCACACAATCCTCTGTACTCTGTAACAGTTTTCATTCACCGTTTATAATTGTTTTTCATATATGTTTTTAAAAATATTTTACCCCAAGATTCTGAATGTGTAAACAGTTAAGACAGTATACTGATATATGTATGTGGAAAGAAAACGGTTGAGTTATTTCTTCTATTTATCTTTTTTAAAAGAAATAAATTTGTTAGAATGAAAAGAAAAAAATATAAACTCTAATTTATATTTTAAACATATTAATTAATAGGAAATTTTTGTTGAAGGAAAATATGGACAGAAGTTTTGTTTGTATTTTTTATGAACTTAATGTAAGAAATAAAAGTGTGCATTTTTTGTTGTAAGCTGAGTTGTGATAACAGTAGTTACTAATATTTTAGATTTTTAATAAAGTTGTACATTTTTTTTATTTGCAGTTATAGGATTTATTCTTACATACTTAAAATGAATCATTTATTGAGTATCGATTTAGTCAATTTAATGACTTTCTATAGATGAATCCTGCGTTTGGTGTTCACTGTTGCAAAATCTTTGCCAGTTTTATTGATAAAATTGAAAATAATTTTTCATGGATTGTCCATATTTTGCCCCAAGAAAAACCAGAATGGTCGTTAAGATTAAACCTAATAGATATAGTTTATCAATATAAGAGAAAACAGCATTGAAGAATTATTTTCAAGAAGCAGGAAAAAATACAATTCAGATTGTAAAAGGTAATTTCTTTTTTTTTCTATTAGTTTTCTACAGTTTTTTTCTTTTGGGTCTTTCTCTATTGTCCATGTAAGAAAAAACATTAACACCATAACATCTTCCCTCCCCATATATAACGTAACAAATGAAATTCATTTTCGTTTAACTTGTTTCTTCTACTTAATCACCCTTTGTCTATTAATTGTAAACAGGAATACTTTTGCTTTTCATATATTGATATATTCTTCCCTTGTCACTTTGGATGTTAAGTTTCCTGTAATACTCTACATTTATCTTTAGTATTATAAAAGTGTTTACATATTTTCATTTTCTTGTATCATTCTACATTGACCCATAGAACTAATAACACATGTTGAATTATCACTCACTTTAACATGAAATCAATGTATGTCTTGTATATCAACTCCAAGTCCTTATGCTATTATAGAATTATTTTTTTGTTATGGTTTTTGCCTTTTTCGTTAATTTTGAGAGGAAGAAGAGAAAGTAACTCATATAAGTTTATCGTTTATGATCACTCATTTGAAAAGAAGTTTATTGTGTAATTTAAAGGAAAATATTCTAAACGCATTAGTTGTGAGTGGATATACATTTTCAAAATGAAAGGATATTTTGGTGGTTTTTTTTGATGTTATGGTCCAGTATCACCCAGTTAATTATTGAACAAAGAGACCTATTTGCATACTGGTTATGGATGAAATTGCAAATAATTTTAAAGAGATATCTATTGATACTGTGTCATTTAATTGTGATGAGACTGATTTGTGCCTTACGCTTTTCCCAAAGCTTAAGATTGAGTAAGTGAACTGCATGACTAAAGGAAGGAGTTGATGTTTTTGCTTTTGTTGTGGTTTAATTGTTCACAATACTTTGGATTATAAAGATGCTGCAATGATCTGTACAGCACAAATATTGTTTATGTAATAGACAAATTACGTCAATCATGCTAATCACTTTGTTTCTTTTACCTTGATGTGAGCAGTGTTGTAATATCAGAGATTGACACATGGCAAAACAGCTTTTATCCAGTAGATAAGCCGTTAAAGTGACTATGTGTTTTATTATACATTTGGGCACATACAAAAGGAAAGTCATCGGTTGAAAAGTAAAAAAAGCAAAAACAAGACTCAATTGTACAATCCAAATATCAAACTGAGTTGCTATTTATATATTTTTAAAAAGTAATAAATAATAATCCATCTTTGATTTTGCCATTGTAGTAACTTTTAGACAAAGTTCTTTTAAAGAATTGAGAGCTATTTCAAAATGTTCCTTTCACATTATATCCTATTGTTCACAGAGAATAAACTATAACAATAGATACATTATCTGACCTTTTTTTAAATTATCCTTTGATTTCGCTTTTTAAGATTTGGAAACAAAAAGAACTTTAAAAAATGTCTGAAAACGGATGAAGAGCTGTTTCAAAATTATGTTTTTATTTTACTTCCTATCCTTAACAGAGAGTATAACCATAGGTATCCGACATCTTTTAACCTACATTTAAGGTATTGAGTTAGGTTGGGTGTATTTTTTTCTAAATTGTGTGTTTATGATTTCTCTGTGGGTTAGCAATATGCTGTTGCAATTTTTGTTTTCTTTGGCATGATGCCTTTGAAAGCTTTTGATTAAATTTAGTTTCATTTGGTTTTATTTTAACAGTAGATAAAGACAAGTCTTGCGTAAGACAATGGTCTGCACCCCAGTTCAGTTTACCCCGGCGAAATCCCTCCAAGTTAAACCTGGGCAACTTTGGGCGCTTCTATGTTTTCAGGTAACAGTTTGAAATAATCAGTTTTTGTTTAATGAAAAAGGCTTAGGTAGGAGATCTAAATCACAAAGGAATTGTTTCGCTCATTGCAAATGCATTCCCTGGCTTTCTATCATTTTGCCTATTAGACAATTTAGTAAAGCCATCAACTTGAATGTCTTACATGTATGAAGATAAGTTATAAAGCTCCATATTCTCTTGCTCTCATTCTCTCGCTCTCGCTTTCTTCTCTCTCTCTCTCTCTCTCTCTCTCTCTCTCTCTCTCTCTCTCTCTCTCTCTCTCTCTCTCTCTCTCTCTCCTCTCCTCCCTCCCTCTCTCTCTCTCTCTATCTCTCTATCCCTCTCTCTCTCTCTCTCTCTCTCTCTCTCTCTCTCTCTCTCTCTCTCTCTCTCTCTCTCTCTCTCTCTCTCTCTCTCTCTCTCTCTCTCTCTCTATCTCTCTCTCTCTCTTCATTATCTTATCTTACTCTCTCTGAATTTGATATATATGAGAATCTGAAACCTCCTTCCTTTTCTCTCTTTTAAATTAAATTTTTTTTTTAATTTGATGTCATGATATAAGCACATTATAAGGATGTTAATGATACATTTTTAGTCATTCAGTATCTGATTTTACATGTTGCCTCTCTCCTTAGGTGGACAGCTCAGGAATTCACAGATGAGGAGAGCAACTTCGCACGCTCTTCTTCAAAGGCGATGGACCTCGAAAAGAGTTGATAGAGACACTGTCTACCAGCTTGTCTCACTTTTGATGACCATAATTCTCACTTCTCGTTCTGATTTTATTACTGCAGCAAAATTTGTGCCAAAAATTTTATCTACAAAAATAACTGCTTACTGAAAGGAACATCAAAATCTTATTAAAAAGGTGTTTACTTCTCCTGTATATGTAGATCCCATCAGGTCATGCTTGTCATAATTTTGATCTCTAACAAACAGGGACATATCATTTGTATTTTTCGTTTATTCAAACAAAACAACAGTTTATGGTGCACTGTAACGATCATGAAGAAAGTGAAGAGAGAGCAGAGAAAGCTGAAAGCAAAGCGCAGGTAGGTGACTAGTGGTTTGTATTTAAGTCTTTTTCAAACTGTTAACTCATGTAGCATTTTGTACACACACTCCTCAGATGAACATATAAACAAACAAATAAAATGAGTAATGTTATGGGCAATCCTTCAGTGATGGTAATCTTCCTCAGATCAGCAGAAATCCTTGTTTGAAGGTCCTCGCCTTTCCCCCATTTTCCCGATTATCTTGTAATATTTCTTACAAGGTGGCGAGAGCCATCCTCGTTTATATGTGGGCCTCCGATAAAAATCGTGATATCTGTATACCACAAAACTTTCAGGCACAACTTCCATGACATCACCAAAACTTTCTTTGTTTTTCACTTGGTCTTTCTCACGCACATCAAGGCTTTACATGTTCCTGCCCTGGCTGAATTCTAATCATAAATCTATAAATATTTATGATTCTAACTTAATCAAGGCATTGTTCACTTCTCTAGTTTTTGATCGATCTGTGTCTTGCAGGAATTTTCTGACTCGACTTTATATCTTTATCATAGTGTCAGATTATTTGTTTAAAATGAAAGAATTGTCTAAAGCAGATACACTTTGCATCAAAGAGATTGATACAAGACAGAATTCAGCAACTGAAATAAAAGGAGCAACAAAGGAAACAAGACCTTGATTTGAAAGTGCTCAAATTCCAGACAAAATCTAAGGTAAAAATCATCAGGGAAAGAGCTGTAAAACAAGCCCTAAAGCTCATACCAAGGAGCAAAAGATCTTTGCTCAGAGGAGGCTCACCAATGACAACAAGCCTACAAATAAGAGGCAGAAAACACGCTAACCGCATCCCCATTTCATAACCAAGCCCACCAAGCATTGTTTATTTCCTTGAGAGGTAGATCTAGGTTTTATATTTCTTACATACTGTTATATTTGCCATAACATTACGTTCACCGTTCACATCATAATTATCTTCACCATCGGTCTCCATTTGCCATATCCCAATAGAAGGGGTCATTTCAATAGTGTGCTTAAGTCACAGTTACGTCATTTAGAGCAAAATGCCAAAAAATGATGGACTTTGGCACTGTTGGCTATGGGACTTCCAAGTTTCAATGCTGTAAACATGATGTATTTTCATCATATCACTTTCAGGAAGCATGAATTCCTGTTATTCCTAAGATTATCTCTCTTATCTTGTTTTTTACGAAAATGGACATAGGCACACTATGTAAATGACCCCTTCTATTGGGATTTTGCAAATGGAGACCGATGGTGAAGATAATTTCCCTCCTTTTTGATATTTTCGTATTATCATCACTGATCCACAGATACTAAAGTAAATTGGGTAAATTGACCTAGAATCGCTTTTAAGAGATATTTTGCAGTAGATATTTTAGAATTGAAATACATGTGTCATTAGCGTTCCAAACATCAAGCAGCTAGAAAATTGTATCAGTGATATTGAAACCACAACTTAAAATTTTTTTTCCAACGTCTTTCAGGACATTGTGTTGCGTCACCTCAATGTGCTGTTGGGCTACAATCAAACTGAGAAATCATTCAGTGTCCCTCCTTTCAAATTGAGGTATGTGTATTTTTCCCGTTGATATGTTATATGCAGTGACAAAATTTTGTTCTTTTTACATAGAGCTGTGGATGTCATTATCTTGTTATGTAATGTATCCATGGAATTGAGAAGTAGCTTAATATTAGGTTGCAAAGGGTTTGGGTGTTTGTTTTTATAATTCTTACTTGAGAGATTTTTTTGGTGATTTTTAATTCTTTATTAGCCTGGTACGCAACAAGCATTTAATTATTATGTGGGTTTTTTTTTATGTTAATTTTTAGGATGTAATTTTTATGTGATTACTAATAAATTTGTTCTATTATTTTCAGATCCTCTGCTGTTTTTAACGCATTTCTCAGTGGCGTCATGTTTGTAAGTTACAAATGTTCTTAGTGATTAGTAATTTTCTTGTGAAACAATGTTGATACTGATTAAAATATTTTCTTTTATCATGATTTTTTGTAAAAGTTCTTTAAAAAACCTTTTTCTTAGGCCTTTTTGTTAGAAGGGCAAAGGTTACTATTAAATGGTAAATTCCATTTAACGATTTAATTATTCTACTCTAGGGGTTAAAATTGAATGAAGTCTATAATAATTTGTCGTGCCAGGTTTTGGATAGGAACTTCAAGTTGGGTTTACATCATCCTTCCGATCACGCTCCTAGTCCTGCAGTATTGCCCTTCACCCCAACGGTATGCCTCTGATTATCAGCCCCCAAATTACACCTTGTGGTATTTGGAACCTCACACTAGAATTTCATGGCTCAAATCTCTTCTTGTCATTCTTTACAAGGTAAGCCCTCTAATTAAGGAATGATTTATCAGATTTAATCAGTTGGAAAGGTCATAAATATTTTAAATTAAAACAATAGAAAACAATTTAAAAGAGAGAGAGTCCAGTGCTTTCCTATGTTTGTTTAATACAGAATTTTATTAATTGGTTTTCTTTTGTTTCTAGGGCTCTAGCTAGAATTACCATGTAACTTGAGAGGGAAACTGACAGACAGATAAGAATGAAAAATAATAACAGAAACTGCCTAAGATATGTTTACTATTCATACTGAATATTTTATTTTGTCTAATCATATTATTAATATAATATGATGCTACCCCTACCAGATGAAATTATACTTATCTATTACAGCCTTGCCAGAAATGAATTTAAAGAATTTAATTTTATAAAATGGTAAAGACTGATTACTGCAGAAACTCATTGAAGGTTAATGATAATTGGGATTATTGAAGGTTGAATGGGAAGGAGGAGGGAATAAGGAGTAACGATTGTTGTTGTGTTTTTTTGTCTTACAATAATATATATACAATCATTCTCTATGTTCCCTTTTATAACATCAGTGTGTTTTTTTTGTCTTACAATAATATATATACAATCATTCTCTATGTTCCCTTTAATAACATCAGTATCAAATCAGCACATCTCCAAGATCTGCCATCATCCAAACCTTGGTCCAGCTGGTCATCAACACTGTTGATGCACAAACACCACAGATGCAAGAAAACTGAGGATGGTTTCCACGCCTCCAACACCCAATATCCACAGGAGCAAAGGTATTAAAGAATTATGGACTACACACTTGTAATACCATTACACAATGTGATGTTCATTCTTTTGACTTCACTCCTCTGTGGCTCCTTACATATCACACTTGAAAGTTCATTGTTGATTGTTCTTAAGTATAGTCCTATAAGGGGGTTTTAAGAATTGTCATTTCTATCGTTAAACAAAGAAACAAAAAATGAAGAAAAATCCATGGAATATTATTGGATATTTTGTTTTGACCACTTTTGTGCATTTTATTTAACTTTCAACAGATTTCAGTAAGATATCAGTAAGTGACCTGGAGAACATTCAAGAAACCGACACCCCTCCGCTCGCAATCTCCCTGTAGCCAAAAACAGGAAATTGGAACTGTTGAAGTTCAGACACGACCATCTGGAACAGTTGTTCAGTATTTCAAGGTATATTCTAAACTTCTGTCTCCTGTTTGCCGCACTCGTGTGCCTCAAATGTGATCTAACAACAGCATAATCATGTGGTCATGTAGTAATGGTACCGGTACACTTTTAAAGAACATTTCTGTCTCTCAAGATCACTTTTTTTTTTACCTTTGTCCAATCTATGACTTGTCTTAAGAACAAATCAATGAAACAATTTAATGTCCTACGAACTGAGTTAACGCATACTTTCATCCAAAATATTTTTGGCAAAGTATCTTGTCATTGAGTTAACGCATACTTTCATCCAAAATACTTTGACGAAGTATTTTGTCCAGTTTTAGAGGAAAACTAGGTCTGGCAGATTGTTGTGAATCTATTGCCTTCTATTTACCTGCACATCGTCAGTGAAGTTTTTATGTTCAGGGTGAAAGAGCAAAAATTGGTCAAATATAGTAAATGTTTCCCAAAAGTCATTGTATTATTTTGGATGCGTTGATGGATATGATTAGGTTGCCGGACTTGGGATCATGAGGTTGTGTTCCTTGGGAAAGACACATAATAAGCATTTTTACCACTTAACTCAGGTGCAAATGGGCACAATCACTAGCTTGGGAGTAAAATCCTGTGTCAGACTAGCGTCCTGTTCAGGAGGTGATTATTATCATCTGTTCCGCTTCATGTGGGATAAGCTCCATAATGGCCTTGAAGGAATTTTTACTACTAGGAGTATTATATTACTATGGTGAAAGAAAAGTTGTAAGTTAGGGATGTTGTAACTATAAGATTTATACATATATTCTCACACTTACTGAAGTGAAAGATCATTTTCTTCCATACTGATTTGAAAGTATTACTAATGTTTCATTTAGCATGTACAGACTGATGGGGCTGAAAGCAGTGAGGGCATTGTGTCGGATAGTGACGGGACTCCTCCCATATCTTTAGTCAAAAAAGATGGGATGAGGAAAGTCCCTAAAACTAGACAGCCACGTCGCCTGGTGGAATATTCAGAGCCAGAATCTGCTGATGACGATTCCAAGGACCTGGTAAGTGTAACAAAGTTTTCAAGTATCGAGAAACATCTGGGATGATCATGAGCTTTCAATTCTTTCCTTGGATTTTCGATAACAGTCAGAGAAATCCTAGTATTAATCAAGTGATGTCCTGTATTACATGTAGAAGCAAAAGCCGATTATGATGCACTGGTCACGTCTACAGATGTTGATACTGTACTATTTCCCAAGATCTTTGATGACTGAGATAAGCTATATAAGATTTCGTTTTGTGTTAATCAGGTCAGCATGGCTTTGTGAGATAGATATTTGAGAATTTATTGAGGATAAGATTGTAAGAATAAATTAAAATTGTAACTTCTGATGATAATATAGACTGATAAACTTAGTTTAGTTTATCTGACATGTTTTATTTCAGGTTTACAGCCCTTTCATTTTATTTCTGTTTCTTTACATTTGTGTGTCTCTATGTCCTATTTAAGCTAATTTGGGCAGATCATATGTAAGGAAGTACATTTTAGTTAACTTCAGATGACCTAGTGTTAGAATTATTTTAGAAGACATTAAAAGCTTTACCATGTAAACCTTACCAGGATGCTGTCTCTATATACAGGATACGGTTTACAGATAGTTTTTTTTTTATTTAGGGGAGGTTAGTTTTAAGCCTGTCATACACATGTGTGTTAGATTTCCTTTATTGCGAGACAACAAAAGGGTGAAGTGGGTCTTTAATGGCAAATGATACTGACTATAAAAAGACAGAAGGAAAGAAAAGCTGCTCACTGAAAAATCTGGCATAAACCATTTCCACCCCACCCCTGATCAAAAAATCCATCAGTGGGAACAATTTCTCAGCAGGCATTTGGTCAAAGGTTACCATTGCATATATCATTTAGTGTAATTTCTACTACACATTTCCTATGGATGAAGGGTTTTCCTAAACTGAGTCTTTCAATTTAACTTTGTTGAATTCACAGACTGAGGGAGGAGTGACGCGCCTTTGCTAGCAAAACCCTCATCGTCTTCTATTGAGAAAAAAAATGGCCCAGCAACTGTTTGAATTCTCCAACTCATCATCCCAACATGGAGATGGAAACCAACTGAAAGTCCGAAGCCATTGGGGGACAAGCCACAAGTAGCAGTGTCACTACTACAGAGGGTTCGAGCACCCGAGATCATGGCACTGTGTCGGACCACAGCCGTGATGGCCTTTCAGAGCAGCAGAGACATCCGATGACACTGACAAGACCCAGACGAGTGACTCGGCTGGTGAAGTCAACCAGGAAGAACTCAAAGGTTTGCTGTGAAATTTTATTGACTTTGTTCATACCAGTGATTCTTAACCTGGGTTCAGGGTTTGGTGAGTCAGCCTCAGGGGTTCGACGGAGGTATAATTTTCTAATTACGAATGGTTCGTTGAATATGCTGCGCATGAAACTTGTGGGGTTCAGTATGTCCAACAAGGTTAAGAACCACTGGTTTATGTTTTTCTTTAATTAACAGGCAAAAAAGATGGATCTACAGTTAATTGTCATCATGATCATGTAGGCTCACCTTCTCTACGTCATTTATTCCTTGGCAGATTGCTTCTCAGCTTTATTGTAGTAATACGAGGCCGTAAGATACACTGTATAATAATTATATGATAATAAATGTCTTGACATGATTTATTTCTGCCTAATGTGAAAGGATTATTTATGTTTAAGTTTTTCTCTTCAGCTTGAAGTGCGAAGCAAATTCACATAATTGTATCTGTAGTGTTTCACTTTATGGAACAATATTCAAATCTTCATTTGTTCTCCTTTTCTGCAGTTGAAAATAAAACCAATTGAGAAGAAAGTTAGCCCTGTGCTCAAACCAAACTTCAGACAGAGACGCCGAGGAAAACTGGCCTTTCCACAATTGATTTTCAGAAATTTCAGAGTTGTGTGAGGAGAAACAAGCACATGAAGATGTAGCACAACCCACCCAAGATCCTCTGGGTAAATGTTCAAAATCATGGAAAACATGGATTCACATAATGTGACATGTCTAGAACCCAGTGATGCTTTTAAAGAATTTTTTATTTATACCTGTAGGTCATAGTCATGATGAACTTAATGCCAATATGGAAAGTGTCAGTATCATCCTCGTGATCGCATTCTTTGAACGTTTAAAATTATTTCAGTACTATGGTATTGCAGGAAGAACGGAGAAAACTAATTGAGTTCCATTGATAACACCATCTCATTCTTGATCTTTTGTCTCTTTCATTGTCATTGCATTTTTTACCATATAGAGACGCAGATCACGTAAAGCTGAATTGTTGGTCAAACATCAGGCAAACAAAATTTCCCCAAACATTAGTTACGGTGAAAATGTGATGGTGGAAAGATGCAGTGAATGCAATGCTGTTCTGGAACAGTATGACGATGACACCATTGGCTTGTGTATCACTGTGTTGGCCACATTCATTCATCGAGAGCCAGGACTAGCCACTCCTCAACTAAAAGAGATGCTACAATGTGTATCCAGGTAGGCATGAACAGAGGCGTGACATAACCAATACTTCAGGTGGTGCCACGATAGAATACTGTCCCAATACCATACTTTTAGACAACTGATATAAATCATAATAGTAATAGCATTTGAGCCGCGTTTGTACTTACATTACTGTATGCTTGCTGAGTCCGTTAACTTAATAACAGATAGAGGGAGGGAGGGAGGGAGGAGGGGGAGGGGAGAGGAGAGAGAGAGCAGAGAGAGAGAGAGAGAGAGAGAGAGAGAGAGAGAGAGAGAGAGGGAGGGAGGGAGGGAGGGAGGGAGGAGAGAGCGAAGTGCGCGTGCATGCTAGCTTCCAAACCTCGCATGGCTTGAATTGAGATAAAAATAGATACCGTCGGCCAGGGACTGCCACCGTTCCACGCCTCACCAGTTGGAGGATAGATTGGTGCCCTGCTCCAGAATTTGAGTTTTGACCTTATTCTGTGAATAGTTTTGTACAGTTAATTACTCACTTGGTTCACTTTGTGAAAGAAGGGAACATAGATTCTCAGAAGAAAAGAGGAGAGAAGGCAGGCAGTGACACAGGCTGCAAAGCAGTGACCAATACCCCTACAGACAGGAGGATGGGTGGTGTAAAGTACTGTAATTGTAACGTTGGTGTATGTGTGTTTGGTAAAGCAAATCGATGTGATGGGTGTATTTTAAATAGCCTTCTTGGTGTAATAATATTTTAAAGGTGGTTCCAGGCATAAAAAAACCAAGCAGAACATGCCCCTGGGCATGAATATTATCAACCCTGAACGTTTTTTTCTGATGATAAGTGACTATTTGTTTAAAATGTGCCTCTCTAGTGTTTTCATGTATCCATGATATGAGATTAATCGAGTCAACTGTCATTTATGGAGAAATATTTCTTTCCTTTAGTGAACATTTCGTCTGTTCAAAAGCAAAATAAATCAATCACATGTGACAATTACTCAATTACTAACTTACCTCATGAACCAAATAACAACCATAGCATATACATTTTAAATTCAAACCTGGATATCATACATTTTAATTCAATACAATTCAATTCAATTCGATTCAATTCAATTCATTCAATCATCTTTATTGATCTTTTAAAAAAATTATAAAAGGTATTTATCACAATTTCTGTTTGAAAAATAAAAGAATATATCACTGCCTTTAAATTTAAAACAAATGTAACTTAAGATAATCATTGAATGTATAGATTCTAGGGGGGGGAGCAAAAAAACCAAAACAAAACAAAACAAAAAAACCTGAGCATAGTGCAATAACTTTAAGAAGGTATAGCTCTACTTGAGCTTATGATTCCCTTTCTTCAAGTTCATTTTTTGTTTTATTGTTTGGTAATTTATTTTCATGCAAAGATGTTGTGATAGCTAAAACTTTTGAAGAAATGTGTGGTAAAAGCTGACATAAATACTGTAAAGCATTTTTATCTATAATCCTCCTTGCTGTCGTGTTATGTATTGCAATATTTTTCCCCAGCATTGCATCTGGACCATTACTCATGGCAGGCTGAAGGTGAGCTTTCACCAATGTTACAAAGTCATTTAATTTCTTCAGTCATTTTAGATTTTGTTTGAATTAGTGAAAACTCATCAGTATTTCTCACAGAAAAAATGCAGCATCCATAAGCCCCAACCAGGTTTCTGTCTCACAAAAATGAAAAGTCAATTGATAGGAGGTAAATAATAATTATATCAAAGAGAAACAAGAAAACTCTAGAATCACATGGATCCCCATGCTAGTCTGATAGAATGTGCTACCATCTAGGCAATACTTGAATCAACCTTAGAGATTAATGCAAAAGATAAATGAAAAGAAACAAAAAACAAATTTCTCATTCCTTACCTCAACCGTAACTCTCTGTACCAGAAGGCACATAATGCTTAGACATGATCCTCAATTTTCTCTATTCTTGGCGCTTTTCTTGCTCTTTCCCAGGAAGGCCATGCCTTTCAGTTCTTCCCTTTATCCACCATTCTGCGCCATGTTGTTTCTGGGCATCCTCTGTCTCTCTTAAATTTCTCATACAGTGCCTCATTACTAGAAAAAGTTGATTTGAACTCACAATGCATGCTTTTCTAACCTTGTAACCTTTTATCAAGTTGATATTTCTGTATGTTTTCTGTTTATTGTTATACATCTCATTTACTATCACTATTTTCTCAGAATGATATTTAAATACATGATCTACTCTTTATCATCATGCATTTGGTGTCTTCAAATCCGTATTTTTGAGTTCTACGAATGTATTACAATCAAAATATTGTTATATCTATATGATAAAGATGAAACAAACAGCATTCTTTCCACAGTAATGTGATCATCCCTGGAAACTGTGTTAGTATTGCTAGGCAGTTCCTTCGCTGTAATGCTACATCAGTTGGCCCCCAATGGAGTTTTCCCATGCTTTTTCAAAGCAACATGGAAGGTAGGTGAAATCGTTTAAATAAATGACAAATTAAAGCTCAATTTTTACAATGAATTTTCATTCTTGAGTATGAGGTGAAGAGCAAGGGGTGGGAATAACATGAATCATTTTTCACCATAATAATTATTGAATCGCTGTGTCCACTAGATCTTGGAACTAACTAGATATATTTTGGGGTTGTTTTATCAGCTTTTCACTGTTGCTGTTCATTTGCTGGTTACTTGTAAAATGGTTTATTTTATTGCTTCTAGTAAGTTTTTCTCATGTCTAATGTTTTTGTCTATCTTGGTTTCGATACATATTTTCTAGATCTGTTCTTTGTTTTCTTTCATTGAAACACAATATATGGATACTTTTACATTGCTCATTGTACACAATAATTGATTGGAACATAAATCAGACATTCTCACAATGTCCCAATACCTTTTGATGGCAAATAACAAACTACTTTATTTTCCATTATCATCAAGTGCTACCTTGTTGGTAACTAATCTTTTGTTATCTTACCATTCCTTTAAAGATCCTCATTTCTGGAAGACAATGGCTTCTGCTCTCATAGATTTCAATGACTTATAGTCCATGCTCCTCTTCAATATTGCTGGGGTAAGGATGCGTAATATTTAATTTCTCTTGAAAGACTTGCTTTGACGTAAACAAATGTCTCAAATCTTTTGCAGTTATATCTCTTTTAAATATACTGTTCATGAAAATAAATGCATATTATTGCTATAATACTTAAAATCCTTTCTATGACTTATCGCTCATACTTTATAAGAGTGTTTGTTTTGGTTTGTGAAGTTCTTTTAACTGATTATTTACTTTAATTCTTTTGCGGTCAATAAATCAGGGTATGAAGATTTCATTTTCCGTGATTTTGTCCTTTTGGTACCATAGTTTTTCGCGATTGCTGAGATTCATTTCTTTTAGTGAGCAGTATAATTTTACTGTAGAAACTAGTAAATAGAAAGGGGAAAGAGACTAAAATTTACTTGCAGATTTCAGCACGCATAAGCTAAAAAAAATCTTCATCTAAACAATAAATGTGTAGAACTGTTTTAAGAAAAATACAAATGAAGCTGGGTATTTTAAACCATGCCATATAGTTCCCCCCCACCCCCGTCTTCTATTTTGGTACTTGCTGTCTTCGACATTCTCACCGTATCAATAAAGGTTGTTACCTTACTCGAAGGCAGTTACGTAATGAGAGTTGTTTCTACCATCATGATGCTGGCTATGCACTCATGTCTTTTTTTTTAAGTGTGTGCGACACTTGGCTTTCTCATACCACCCTTGAAAATGTCATCTATGGCTGATCACTATCAGCAATATTTTGAATTCTTCTTAGGAAAACTCATGTATTTTGTGAATCCATTGTGATTTTTATTTGGGCCTTCATATGATAAAGTAATGAAATAAAAGGGATAAACTTTTCCACAATCCAAACACATGAGATTGTCAGTAAAAAGCGGTAAGGAAATGTCTCTTCAAAAGGGAATATTTTTTAGGACGAGGTATAAAAGAAATAAAGAAATCAGTATTCTACGGAAACAGTCTAGCTAGTTGTGTTATACAAATTCATTGGTGCCTCTGTTAAACTGTTTTGTTAAGTAAGGGTTTATGGCTCAAAGAATATGTTTTAGAGAACAACTTGTATTGCACATTCTAAGGTGATAGTGAGTAGAATCTGATTGTGAAAGAGGGAACTAATAGCATGCAGGCTTTAAGCACTCTAATAACGAAACATTTCATATTTCTTATTGTGTCTTTCTTCCTCCCAAAGGGCTTGAACGAACGTAAAAATCTACATAGAACACCATAATGATGCTTATGACCAACATAGCCACCTATTTGAATTGTATTTCTCTGGAGAGCTCTTTACCTATTTGGATGACAATATTGACACAGTTTGATGCATTTTTCGTCGCCTTCCAACTGTGTTGCCCAATCCTGTGATATTGGGCCGATTATGAAGATAATGACAACTTTGCTGAAAGTCATGTTATTGGAAATGTGAAGGTTTGCACTTTTTCAATTCCTTTGTCTATGGTTTTAGTGTGTTTTTTTCCATAAATGAATTGTTTCACAATTCTTATTATTTTATCTTTATCTTTGTATTCATACAAGAGTATAATTATTACAACTTATCCCACTGCTTACGATAAGTTCTAGGAAGGTTAAGATTATCATTTTCTTTTTCTTTCATTGCTCAAACTTGAAGACATTGTTTTGTTGTTGAGATTTAAATTTTTTTAATTCATTGTCCACTGTAATCAATATTAAAAGAATTTGGACAGTCAAAGATTTTTCTATATTTTTCCTTTTTACATCTCCCAATGGTTATAAGTAAATCTTCCTGTTTGCCGTTTCTTTCTCTTTGTCTGTTTTGTTTTCTGAACTGACAATGTACTTATCTTTTCTCTTTTTTTAAATCACCATAAGCATTAACTGTATCAAATAGAGAAAATATGTTTTGAAAACATTAACATTGATTTACCTCCAGGGCTTTTGGCGGGCGTTGCTGGTAGGTTCTACTTCTTTCCTTTCACTCTTTCACTTCTCACTTCTCTTTCATCTTGCTGTTTCCTTTTACTTTACCCTGTGATCGCCACATATGATGGATGGGGTAAATATTAATTAAGCAAACAAAAAGTCGATTTACCTCATCATTGACTTTCAGTAGAAGAACCGAGAGAAATACCATTTTATTTAGTCTTCTTAACTAACATTTAAAATGATCATGTGAATCAACGGTATTCTTTTTTCTTTCTTTTCCCTTTAGAGCATCTTGGAGCCATTTTCCAAAATTCTCAGCTTCGCGATTCAGAACTGTGTATTTAAATTACAACAGCTACTAGACATATGCTCTCTTTGCAATAGAGCTTTGGGAAGGGTAAGTTATTTTTAAAGTAAATTGCAAAAAGATTTTGAAGAACACACCGTTAGTATATAATGACATCAGTCAAATATAAAGGCTACCAACATAAGACTCCTATTGCTCCATATATAAAGAGAAACAAGTTTGAATTAATAGTTTCTCTATAACTCAATACCATCATCTGGTTTGTTTCTCATTTCATGTTCATGTTGAAGTCACAATTACTTTGAATATTTTGAACTGAATTTTTTCTCAATCCACCGAACAATGTTGGAACTTAATTAGATGAGTCACTTGTTTGATGGTTACTATTGCCATATGATGACATTTTGTTGCTGCAGGAATTAAGAAGTAAAAGTAGAGTAAGTCTCATACTAAAGTTGAGTGTAGGGCAATCAAGTGAAGTCCTGATTTTTCTAGGCATATGGCATAATGTGGCAGTTTGCCATTGCTTTCCATTCTTTCTTTTTTTTTGCGAATCTGAATATACCTATCCACCCATTTCGTTGCTGGGTCGACAGGAGGCCAGAAAATATTGTCAGAATGGGAATCGAAAATGGGCCGCCTGGGTGGTAAGGCGCTTTACCGATAAAGTACTGTAACAAAAATAGACAGCATTACCAGTTACACCATCAATAACGTAAAAGAAGAATATGATCATGTTTGCTCACTTTCATGAAATCAACAAAACAGAGTGTCTAGTCAATGTGAATGAGCTGTAGATGTTTTTAAAGGATCATCCACGAATGAAAATCTTGTTTGGCCATTTCACAGCGGTTGTATTCATGTACACATGTCTTTTAGAAGGCTGAAACCTATTGATAAGTTTGAGATAATATTGACATAGTTACATATAATCTATAAAAGGTCCTATGTCAGAGCCATACCAAAGAGGTTGTAGTAGACTGGAAGTGAATTATACCAAATTATGCTCCTTTGGTTAAACTCTTCATCTCATAAAATTGATGTCAATTTATGCTTCAGCCCAAATAGGGAAATAGACAAATTTACAGTGTTACAAACATTTTACGAAGGTTTATATGATGTAGATTATTACATTTCTTTTGTTCTTTTTTATAAATCTATCTTGCCAGTAACATTTAACATTTTCCCCCTTTTTTAAACTTTCAGGAGCGGGATAAAATGTTTCTGACTCGATCTGTGATCTATGAACTGATTCAGTGTCTGAAATTTAAATGCAGCATCCCTGATGATAATCTACTAATGCTGGTTCAGGTAAATATATTTACATGATTGCTGTTGTTATTTTTCAGTACTGGATGAAACAGCCTTGGTTTTATTCCAGTAACTTCTGAAAGAGTTACACAAGCATGTACGTTTGTTAAGTGATGTGTATGCTTACACTAAAGACAAACAGTTAGGCAAAGGGCATGGTGAAAAATGAAGGATAGGACATTAAATAATGTTAAATCCCAGTGGGAACAAAGACAAAAAAAATACGAAGGAATCAACAGAATGTTTTTTGGGGGCACAGGATATTGAACCTGCGACTTTCGTGTTGGCACCCATCGCCTCGCCATGAAAGCGAGAGCACACTACCAACCAAGCTTACTACGCATAGTTTAATGCTTTAATATTATTTAATGTCAGTTTGCTATAGTGTAGTCCATTTGTTTTCTTGTCAACAGTTTGTCGTTCTTGATGCTGGTGGCACGTTGTGCTTATACAACTCTACCACGCCAGAGCAGGAACATTATACAGCACCCAGTCGCCATCCTTAGTCAGTACTTGTGCTGCTGAAGCCATGAGACAACACCTCAATGACTGTCTTGAATTCATTGCAGATTTGCACACCATAACTAAAGTCAAGGTGAGTGCTGAAAGGCAGCGCTGCGTATTGCTTTTAAACAAGTGAACAGCTATGTTTGCTTTCATTCTTAGTTACTTCATGAAGAATCTAACAACGAAGCTTATTTGCCATCCCATTATGTTTTTTAACCATCCTTAGCTTTAAGCTTAGTAAAACCTGTTTTTCCATTTCACTCACAACTTTTTGGCTCAGGTGAATGAAAAATATATCTATGAGCTGCTTAGCAGATAAACAAGAATACTGTTGTAGTGAGCTGACATTAATAAATGAATAAAAATCTACATGTCATAATGAAAAAGTCTTAAAAGAATAAAACAGGACAGGACAGAGACATTTTGTCACTGTCACAGAAGAAAAGGTGTGCAGCCTGAACATTTCTCTGTCCTGTCCTGTTTCATTCTCTTAAATTTTTTCATTACAATCTGTTATTCTTCATTTGGAAGATACACTGAATCTAATGCATTGCCCCTTATTGTATCTTTCATACACATGCACAAGATGTCAGTCTATAACATTGTGCTAAAGGACTTTGAAATGTGACTTCTGCTCTTTTTAGGATAGCATCATGAATTACTGTCAGTTTAAAGTTGACTAAAAACCCATTTGTTGGTGAGAAACTTACTTAGATATTCATGTAACTCAAAGAAAGGCATAGAGTTTTGGAAACATATTTAAACTCCTCTCTTGGCCAGACTTTCTGACTGAAATGTACTGATTTCAAGTGGTGTTGAAGTGGCAAATACAATTTTACATTATTTAGGAATAAGGTATAATGGCCAAACAATTGAAAGTTGACTGTACGAAAAGTGAAATTTGAAGACATTTTGTGCATGTTACTCAATCAAATGTCCCACTGGATGTATTTCATTTGGATAATGATTTTAATAGCTGTAGCTGGGTATGTATGTATGTGTGTGTGTGTGTGTGTGTGTGTGTGTGTGCAGTGTTCAAATATGTCAGGCCATACAAGTCTTTTACCTTGTGAGTGTCAGAATTTCACTTTTGGAGCTAAACATGTTTATGTACTCTTTTGTGCCGAAGATTTGGAGGAGTTACTGCTCTTGTAAAGCATCACAGATTGAAGCTGTTATTTTGTTTTCATTACTTCAAAAGACATGTCATGCTAATATGCCCTGTGCCTTTCTTTAGGCTAACATGAAAGCGGCTGGTACAAGCCTCAATGAGGACACTCTAGGAGCCAGCTGAAATCTGGCATTTCACAATATTTGGCCTTGGAGATTACAAGAGGGAATGGCAGGGACAACAGGGCAATCACCCGCTACTTGCCTTGGTTGTATCACCCCCGTCAGCAATGCAGCAAGGGTAAGGCATGGTTAATTATTAGCACATCTATCTGAATCGATCCATATCCCCCTTTTCTCTCGTTTTCCTTTTCACGCTATTCGTTTCTTTTTCTCAGTGATCTAGAGTTAATTTTTTTTAGGGTGAAAAGGGGGGTTGAGAAAGGTCTTGATCTCGTTAAGTCACTAACTTCTTGTTTTTATAAATTTTACAGTGACTTGATTGATCAATATAGTTTACGATTTAATTGATTGTCCAGAAATATGTCTTAACAAATTATGATCATAGTCAAAAAAAGTTAATTAAATAATGGGTAATTGATATTCAAATGTGAATCTTCAATCTAGCGTTAAATTCTTCATACCTTTTACATTGTTTTCTTTTAAAAATACAAGTAAATTTCATGTCCTCTTGTGAACAAAACTGATTTACTTATTTGCTTCCAGCCCAAAAGAGTTCATCGACTGCATTGGCCATATTCGCTTACTGTCCTGGCTGTTGATTGGTTCTCTGACTCACACGGCTATCACAGAAGGCTCAGCTCCAATCTCCTGCCTGCCAGTTCCTTTAGAAGCCAGTTGTTTCATAGCAGATCACATTATGGTTATTATGACTGGCTTTGCAGAGCAATCCAATGTGAGTTCCCTTATGGCATAGTTTTACATAGAAAGGGAAGTAATTTTAGCATCATCCAAACACATTGAAACCAGATGGCCTTGTGAGCAAAACTTGAAAATGTTTTTGACAGGATGCTATGAAAATAGTGCCAATTTCACACTTTATAATGTGTCTTTGATTTTATGTGATCAGTAGGGTAAGGTATGGGTGATTGGGGATGTGGACAAGGAGGGAAGGGGGTGGTGTGTTTCTGAGAGAAGGAGATAAAGAATGAGTAATGACCCCTTAAGCAACATAATGATTTAGTCTAAATATTTCCTGTGTGCGAGGAGAATGTTCTTCATGTTGACACTTTCTACATGTAGAGATCAAGACATACAATAAGAATACTTGTATTTGTAAACCTTGATAATATCTGTTTGGTTTTCAAAATTCTAAAGGAAAAAAAAAGAGAGCAATAGCTTGTTTATAGTCTACTACTTATAAAATTTTGTGGCTCTTTCCAAATTTTTCAATGCATATGATATTTTTTTCTTTTCCAGGCCTCAGTTTTGCATATGTCATCCCTGTTTCACGCCTTCATTTTATGTCAGGTAAATGAGTCCTTCTTGTGCACATGTGAAACTTTCAATTGTTGACATCATTATCAATGTTTAAATTTCAAAGTGACAAAGTATTTGTTTTAAAAACTGAACACATGCTAGAGGCTTGGTTACGGTTTCCTTCAAGTAAATAAAGTTTCTTCCAGATCGTTATGGCCCATAGAGTTGGAGTTTATTCCGGTTTCAATAGCGATAATAATCACCTCCTGGACACGACGCTAGTCTTGACGCATGTTTTTACTCCCAAGCTTGTGCTTGTTCCCATTTTCACCTGAGTAGAGGGGAAAATGCGTGTTAAGTTTCTTTCCCAAAGAACACAACGTTGGATCTAGCTTTGCAAGGACTCGAACTGGGACCTCACGATCCCTGTCTGGCAGCCTAACCATTTGGCCACCAATGCCACACAGTTACGGTTTACTCTATTCATTACTCTTACTATAGTCCATATTTTTTTAAATCTTTTTGACTGCTCATGACAGTCTTTATTAGTTTAGTTTTGTGAACTGTTGTCAAGGGCTGTTGGTAGGCCCCGCTGTTTTCCAGTCTTTCTGTTACATCTGTCTCTCATTTTTGCTTTTTTCTTCACAATTCATTACCTGGAGATCATCACAAATGGTGAATTGAGTAATTTGAAAAATTGAAACAAAAATTGCTTAATTTCAGCCATCTGTTTCCATTGTTTTTTTTGAAGAATATTATTATTATGAAAACTCAGGGTGCTAAAAGACAGAATTTTTGCGTATTTCAATAAAGGAAGTCCATTTAATTTCGACTATATTTTCTTTAAATCGATTTCCTTAGTTTTATTTTTTTAAATTAAAAGAGAAATGGCTTTGACTCATTTTGTTTTTCCATAATTGCCAGCTGTGGACAATGTACAGTGAGTCAGCTGCTGCCCTTCATTGCCCTGGAAGTGAGCAGCACGTGGTGGCTTCGGCCATGATCATGGACTTCTGGGCAAAGGTTACTCCTGGCATCTTACAACTGCTGTCCCATTCAAAAGTGGTGCGTGTCACTGTAAATGTCCTTTGAATGCTTACAGCATCAATTATATTTGTTATAACCAGGAGTGGTGTTATGCTACAGTAATCCCCTTTTTTTAAATTTTTAGTTTGTTTTTAAATAAATATAGTAGATGGTCTAACATTATTAAAAACATTTTTTTATCATTTCATTTTTTAATTTGACTCCAGTTTTCATTTAGTCCATAGACTGTTTACAAAGTTGTCCAAAAAACTCCAAAAACCAACAAAACAAAACAAGCAGATATTTAAATTTGAGGTATTTTTACTGGAAAATTAAGCATTTGGTAGATTTCCTCTCTGGAATATTAATCTATTTATTCAACATTTACTCACTATTGATAATGAAATGTATGAGTCAAGCAAAAACTTGATAACTTCTGACTAAAGAGATAATATAATGACTATAAGCAGTAAGATGTCTTAAGCTACTCATGTATTTACTTTAAAAAAAAAGTTTAGTGTTTAATCTATACATCATTTAATAACAAATAGTTTTGATTTGTTGCATTGTGGTGAAAGTATTTGTATGTTGGAATATTTGTGGTCATCTGTAGTTGTATAAAGAAGGATATAATTATTATTTTAAAACTTCATATCCAGAAAAAAATGTATCGATTTACAGATATATATAGATTTTTAGAAATAATATTCGGACAATCCATTTTATAAAGAGCCACAGCTATCAAATGGAAATTAAATCAATCCATCCTTTTTATCATGGATGTTGCTTTTCAATTACTTGATTTATAATACAGTTGTAGCATATCTAGAAAAGTCCAAAGAAAAGATTGATAGTGAGTGTCAGTCTAAGGAAAAGGCTATGGGTTATCATGATTTATTTTTCTGAATAAAAATATTTACACTATTTGGTGGTGTTTTCCACTTTAGGCCTAGATTATAAGTAGTCAAGGGCAGGGGCACCTGGACTGGCGAGTTTTGGACCGAAAGGGTTGATTTTCTGTTCTTTGCATATTCGGGTAGGAACGATCATTTATCTACAAGTTCATGGCAGAAAAATGTCCATATGACATATATTTTTTTTTACAAAATACTTTGTAGGCGAGGGTAGGTAAAAACAATCAAAATTTTGACGTAAAGTATCCTAACTCTGACTTAAAAAATGGCAGTAAAAACCCGTACATTGGCAGTTAATTGCCAAATGTGGCAACACACAATTTGACCTCATTTTGCAGACACCGATCTACGCGTCTCCCATCGCTGTGTGATATAAGAGGCGTTGTGCGTCAGTGTGTATGTAAACACACACAAGCATAGGATATAGAGGGAAAAACAAAAAACTGGTCATTTCGACTGTTTTCACAACAGTGCACATCTAAATCTAGATTTATAATCCTATTTACATAAGTAACAATGTCAGAGACTATCAAAAGAGTAAGGGGGCTGCTACAAGGGAAACCCGTCTGAAGCATTTGTTTTGTGTTATTTTCTGTTGATTTTTTTACTTGCATTTTTCTCGAAATGTAGTTTTTCCACATTAAAATTCTATCTCCTCCACCATTTACCAAACGATTTGTATTATATTTGGCATACAGGTTCCTCTTGTCAATGTTAATAGAATGACGTCGTTTTGTTTTTTTGATATATTGTAAACTTTTTGAGAATTGTTTTTGTTGTAATAAAAACGCTGTTTTTGTACATTCATGATATATAGTATTTTAAAATAGTCATTAAAAAACTATCCAAAATATCAAAAAAACCCCAACGTCTCTCTTTAGATATTGAATGGAAAAGACGATCGGCACAGGTTTTGAGTGATTTTATTCATAACTAAGGAAGGAGATAGATTTTGAAAATTGAGTCAAAATCCAAGATGGCGGCCGTTTCTATGGCAACCAAGGACGCTACAAACTTTTCAATGAAATAGGATGACTGTATTTTGACAGTAACTCATGTACATACTAAAAGCAAAAACCTAAACTCAAAGCAAAAAAAACCACTTCAGGTGCCCCCCCCCCCCCCCCCCCCCCCCTTAAATAGTCAACTTGCCTTGAAAACGTAGGCATTTATCTCATTCATTTATCATTTTACAAGATGCCTTTTGACTTAACGTACTATGTATTATCTAACTGATCCTTTTCCCTCCTTTTCTTACTGAAAGTCCTTTGCATCATTTTCTTTTTGTATGTTTCTAGTTTTACTATTCTCACTTCGTCTTCTTTGTAACAATGCATTCTTTCATTACAAGGATAAACCTGCCCTAGAGGTTTGGATAGATAGACAATCTGTTTGTCGTCTTTTAACATTGTTTTTAAATTCCTTCTTTACAATTCTGTGATGGAAGGTCATGGCTATGATGCATTACTGTCAAGTTTTGAATTTAAGCCTCTTGGTCGTTTATCATTACACAAGAGAGAAATGAGGATGGCAACAAAAAAGAAAAAAAAGAAGAAAAAACGGAACCTTTTATGCTTGCATGTTGCACATGCCTGAATTTTATGATGAAACATGAAGTACTTTCGTTGGTATAATTGGATACATTCCCATATAAAGTGTTTGCTTCATTAAAATCTTTCAAATATGAAACTAACTCTCTCTCTCTCTCTCTCTCTCTCTCTCTCTCTCTCTCTCTCTCTCTCTCTCTCTCTCTCTCTCTCTCTCTCTCTCTTTCTCTCTCTCTCTCTCTCTCTCTCTCTCCTCTCCTCTCCCTCCTCTTCTTTCTCTCTCTCTCTCTCTCTCTCTCTCTCTCTCTCTCTCTCTCTCTCTCTCTCTCTCTCTCTCTCTCTCTCTCTCTCTCTCTCTCTCTCTCTCTCTCTCTCTCTCTCTCTCTCTCTCTCTTCTCTCTTTTTCACTCACTCACTCACTCACTCACTCACATTAAATTGTTGGAAAATTAGGAAAACTGTGTCTAAAGCAAACACTTTACTTATAGCGTGAATTTGAAAGACGAAGCTCTAGATAAAAACAAAACAAAACCCCAGCCCGAGTTATTAGAATGTTTCAGATGTAAATTTGTAAATCTTTTTTTGGTGATTGTAATTTTGCTAGCTGCCCCTATCAATTGCATGCATATATTATTTCATGTTTTTGAATTTTTTTTTTTTTTTACACGCATAAAGACTTCCAGAGAGAGAGAGGGGGGGGTGCTGTTGTCATTCATCATGTAGACTTTTGTAAAATCACAGAGTGCGCATCATCCTAGGGAATGAGGAATGATGTGCATTATAACAGTCACGTATCATTGCCATCTTCTTCGGACACAGAATTTCTTGTTACTCATTAGAGGAACTAGCCGTGAATCATAGATGTTGTTTTTGTGTTCTGCTCAATAAAATCCTGTCTCATACAGGGTTGCTTTCTTTAATGCTATTTTTTGTTTTGTTGGTATCTCAGTTGCTTAGGACAATGCCACAATCAAATGGAGAAGCGTTCTCTTTTTGTATTTCTAGGCATGGCTCAAGAATTTACAACTTTATCTCTTGATGAGTTGGGACATTGCTGCTTATTTGTCTTGTTTCCTCCTGACACCCCAATCTCTTAAAGAATGAAATGTTGAGGAATGCATAAAAGTTGAGGAATGTAAAAAAAAGTGTATTAATCTCTGCTATTTAGTTTATCATTATGTGAATCGCACCAAAGCTTTTGCTATTTTGTTATACTTAGAAACACTGTTGCATTTGTGGTGTCTGCACCCATAGGTAGGCACCTGTTGTTGCACATTTTTTATGGATAATTATGTAAAAAAAAAAAAGAGAGAGTTTCCTTTGCTTCATATAGCGTCAATGGCCGGATGGTTAGCCCGCAGGACTTGGGATCAAATCTAGACTTGATGTTGTGTTCCTTGGGAAGACACTTATCACGCATTTTCCTCACTCGATCCAGGTGCAAATAGGTACTAGCACTAACTTGAGAGTTAAAAACCTGCTTGGCTTCCTCTTTAGAAAACTCTAGCTCTATGGGCCATAATGGCCTTGAAAGAACTTGTTTTTACTTCCTCAATAGTGAAGGAAAAAGGCTGTGTGTGATGGAACTGTATAAATTACATGAAAGTGAAAGGAGATGGCTATTTGGTCACCAGCTCTATTGTCATTTGCTACTAACAAGTTTTTTGTCACTGAGGTTTTCCTAAACGTCCACCAATTTTCAGCTGTATTATACATGTCTGTTTTGCTCAGCTCTGCTCACTATGCACTCAAATTTTGTTACTCAAGTCTTCAGTCTGACTGATAGATTTTTTTTACATCTTTTTTTCATTCATTCATCTCTTTTCTTCTTAGAGGGCATTTTTTTTCTCATTTCTTCAACGTTTTATCTTTACTAGTCATGCACTGTTTGTCAGATGTTTTTATTGTTGTAATCAATCAACAACTTTTGTACCTTGTTGTGATTTACTGTTTGGTACTAGTCATTGTGAGCCGTTGTTGTGAAGGAGAGACAAGGGAAACATTTTTTTTAAAGTAAAAAAAAAATTCTCATGGCATCTTGATTTTCTTTTTCTTTTTTAACTCTTGTCATTGTTGATGGTCTTTTAATTACATTTGTTCTGTACTTATTGTTGAGCTGAGGCACAATTTGTTTCGGTTTTTCTCTCTCTCTCTCTCATAATGAATCACATTTTTATTATATTTTATGGTGAACAGAATCATTCATATTGTTTTGCACATAATTGAAAGTAAATTAAGTTAAAAAGTATCCCTCTGATTTATGTGTTTCACAGTGTCACAAGACTTAATTCAGTTTTTTGGTTTCATCACTGTGTGACTGTTTCATTTGTTACCTTTTTTCCTTTCTTTGAATGGGTTTGTTGTTTTTGGTTTTGTTGTTTGGGACTGGGGGTTGACTTTTTGATTTTCTTTGTTGTAACCATTTTTAACATTGTGTCATATGTATTTTATAGTAACTGTATTATGTTGTGAGATAGAGCCCAAGTTTAAACGTTATACTTTAGTATTTGCTCTTAAACAGTTTATACTTTATTTTCTTTACGAGGGTGTGATGAGGCAGATTGCGTGTTTGTGCCAGGTTGTGTGCCATTTGTAATATTCAGTTTTCAAGACCTTTTGGACAAAGTGTGGTCAAAATGTTGGTGCTACATACACGTACACACACGCACACATACATATACACACTACTAAAAGTGCAAGGGGAAAACTAAGTATGCATGTATGAAACTTCGAAGGCGAATTTAAAAATATGTTCTCTCCTTGTCCTCTTTTATTTATTTACTGTTTTTTTTTTCCTTAGAGACAGTTGTCAATCTGACCTATGCTTTGTTTGCTGGATTGAACAATAGTTGGTAGAGAGGAGAAAAACAGAGAGAGAGAGAGAGACAGGTGGACAGACAGAGAGTTAGAGAGTGAGAGAGACATACAGAAATAGACAGACATAAATTGCAAGTAAAAAAAGCAATTTTGAAAAGGA
>JAXRKP010001076.1:0-7500 GCA_037039925.1 Doris montereyensis | reverse complement strand
ACATAGTGATAGTCTGTCCAGGCGTGTTGTTATGGGGCAAATTTATGTTAAGAAAATCTGTTTCCTGAGAAAGCATAAGGTAGGCAGACTGCGTTGTTAGGCGACTTGTTCCCAGACCGCTGCTACTGTCTTTCATATTTATGTTTTGAAATTTTTATTGCCCCTTGTTTTAAAAATTTGATGTGTATATTGTATTAGACAAAAGGCTGTGATCTTTGAATAATGGCTTTAATTTAAGGCAAAGGGAGTGGCAAGTTGGTTTGGTTTGGGGTGGGGGGGGAGCAGATGTTTGTCTGGGTCGTGTTGAAACAACAAGCATTGGTGATGTCTTTTCCTTCAGTGTTAAGCCGGAGCTCACATTTTGTATTTTAAAAAGGAAGAATTTGGGTCCATTAAACTGAGTAATATGTCATTAATTGTTTGTTTGTTGAGTTGGTTAGATTTTTGGTTTATTTTGTATGTATGTGTCCTGTGTTTAGGTAAAAGCAGGAAGTGTCATCATTTGTTGGGATATTCTCTTACTGCTCAAATTGATTTCTACTGTCATTTTACAACGGCTGAATGATGTAAAATTGATGGAATACATTTAGTATTTAAAGATTGTATGAGAGTAATTTATTATTATCATCATCATCATCGTCATCATCATCTTCATTATTACATGTAAGATCTGAAGCCCTGTCTAATTTTTTACTGGGTCACAGGCGATAAATTTAGCTTTATTTTAATGCTAATATAATGAATTACACAATGCCCAGTTTTTATAGATGAGAACATACTCCTGCATGTTTCTGTGCATGTTGTACTGATTTTAATCTATAAGTCGTATCTCTCTAGCTGAACCATGTTGTGTTCCTTGGAAAGAAATATTCGTATTTGACTTGCTACGAAAATGAAAGAATAAACCATATTAACTCATACACCTCTGGCTTTTTGTTGTTGTTAAGCGTTATAATTATAAGCATTTTTTTTTCTTTGAATTGTTTAATATTCAGATACTATTATTCAAGTGAGTGGGTTGGTAGGAATTCAGGTATGTCCTTTTTTTCTTTCTTTTCTTTCATTCTTTTAAAAAAATAATATTTGCCTTTCACCTGGTTGTTGTTTCCAGGTTCATGGATTCACCTTGAAATTGTGCGTCGGTGGCCGAGTGGTTATGCTGCCGAATTTGACATCAGGAGGTCCCTGGTTTGAATCCTAGCAAAGCTAGGTCCGTCGTATCCTTTGGAAAAGATAGTTAACACGCAAATGGGTACAAGCGCTAACTTGAAGTAGAAACCTGAGTCAGACTATCGTCCTGCTCAAGAGATGATTATTATTATCTGTTCCACTTCACCCTATAGAAACTGGGATACATGCTGGCTCTACAGGTCGTAATGGTCTTGAAGGAACGTTTGACATTGTGGCGTGCGGTAGGGAACTCAGTAGTCCAGAGGCGAGGTATCTAGATTTCAACCAAAATAATGGGTATCGATGTTCTGCACCTGTACGGGGAATAGATGATCCCACCCTCCACGAGTATCCTGCTGCCTTGCATGTGGGTCTTGGCCGACCAAAGGCTGAGGGGAGCTAACCCTGACAGAAAACAACCTGCTGCCTTGCATGCCGGTATTGACCGACCAAAGACTGAGGGAGTTAACCCTGACAGAAAACAACAACCTGCTACCTTGCAGGTTGGTCTTGGATGACTAAAGGCTAAGGGAGTTAACCCTGACAGAAAATAATGAGGCCTGGTACGGGCCTCAAGGTGGCAGCCCCAACATCTACCTAGGGTACAATGTGTTAATCCCCTGCTTATCCAAAACCAAACTGATTCAGAGAAATAAATGTAATATAACAGGTTTGATCTTTCAACGACGAACATTGCTGAACACGGACTGTGATTTTTGCAACATGGAATGTTAGGGCAATCAATAGAAAAGAGTTAGAATTAGTTGAAGAAATGAAAAAATTCAAAGTAGATATTTTGGCCATTACAGAAACAAAGGAAAAATGACAAGGAATAGAAAATGTAGGACTGAATCATATTTTAATCGTCTCAGGAGTAGATGTCAAAGATAGAGCTAGAGCAGGAGTAGACCTCCTAGTGCATATAAGGCATGAAAAGCTACTAGAACGTTGGAAATTTATAAGCCCTCGGCTATAAAAGGTAAATATTAAACCAAAAGGACGATAAATTAAATTACTAATAGCTTATTATCCAAATAAAGACGCAACTAAAGAAGAAAAAAGATATCTTCGAAAATGATTTACAAATAGCTGCAAAGAATCTTAAATTCAAACAGGAAATACTGCTTTTAGGGGGATTTAATCGCTAGAGTAGGCAACAATCTAGAAACGTCAGGAGGAGTAATAGGTAAAGAAGGAGAGACAGCTTCTCCAAATGGAGAGAGACTAATAGAGTTTTGCCTAAAGAATAACATGAAAATAGCTTATACCATTTTTCCTCATAAAGATATCCACAAATATACAAGAGTAAATGAAGACAGGTGTGAAAAGTCAATGATAGACTACATAATAGCAGCTCCCATTACAGTACATTGGATGCAAGAGTAAACAGATGAGCAGAAATATTTAGTTTAATGATCATCACTTAGTGATTACCAAAATGAGATTACTGACTGAAGAAAACAAACAGAAAAGGAAAGAGAAGAAAACTACTCAACTTAAAATAGAGGAACTAAATAAACCAGTAGTAAAAAAGGTATACCAATCTAGGATGAAAAGATTTATCAGTGAAAGACAGATGGATCTGAGTGATAGCACAATAGAAGAAAGTGGCAGATGTATAAAGAAACACTCCTCAGTTGTACTGAAGAGGTCTGTGGTAGGAAATAAATTAAAGGAGATAGGAAAAGAACAGCATAGTGAAATGAGAATGTCAAGACTAAAAGCAAGTATTTTCAACAATTACATAATCCCTCCAGAACATATGAAACAAGGAGTAAAGATCAGTTACTAAGAGTGACAGGAGACAGCTGAAGATGTAAATATATCAATTGAAGAAATCCAAACAGCTATAAGAAAAGTGAAATCAGGAAAAGCCCCAGGAGCAGATCAAGTTTACCCAGAAATGACTAAAAACCAAGGAAGAGAGGCAGACAAACTACTAGATGCAATATATGCCAACAAGCATGGAAGTTCAAACAGGTGCCAGACGACTGGAAAAAGAGAACGCTAGTACCAATACATAAGAAAGGATCAACTATGGAATGCTCAAACTATAGAGGGATATTACCACTTAGCGTAACAGGAAAAGTGTATACAAGTATACTGGAATTGAGACTAAGGAAAAGAGTAGAGGATCAGATTGAAGAACATTAGAGTGGATTTAGACCAGGAAGAAGTGTACAAGATCACATATTTACAATTAGACAAATGATAGAAAAATTCCTTGAGAGAAGCATTGACTTGCACCTGTGTTTTATAGATCTAGAAAAGCATTTGACACTGTAAGAAGGGACGAACTATGACATTCCTTAAAAGAACACAATGTAGAGCAAAATTTAATAGAAGCCATTCAAAGTTTTTACAATAAATCAACATGTGCAGTGAGAGTAGCTGGAAACATATCTGCAGAATTTGATGTAGATATAAGAGTAAGACAGGGTTGTATCCTAAGTCCTCTTTTGTTTATCCCATTTATGGATTCAGTCGCAAAGGCATCCTCAAAAATGAAGAAAATGAATGTAGGTATGTGGAAGCTCAAACTAGTAAATGTATCAATGCTTTCATCTGCCGATGATTTGGTTCTGTTTGAAAAATCAGAAAGTGACCTTCTATGGAAAATTAACATTATGAGCAATGAACTAAATAAAAGAGGAATCAGAGTAAATGCAAAGAAAACCAAAGCAATGCTAGTAACTAGAGAAGCTAAAACACGAAATCTTTGTTTGGGCAGGCAGAATTTAGAACAAGTTCACAGCTAGAATTACCTAGGAGTAATGATTAAGTCTGAGGGAAAACTAAGAGAAGAAATCAGCCAGAGAATCCAAAAGGCAAGTGCAATATATAACCATCTAGGAAAGGCATTTTTAGGTAAGCAGGAATTGTCAACAAAAACCGAAATGGCAGTATACAACACAGTTTATTGTCCTACTCTCCTCTATGGCAGCGAAACCTGGACCTTAGACTGTAGAGAATACAGTAGAGTACAGGCAGCTGAAATGAAATATCTAAGAAGAGTAGTAGGGAAAACTAAAAGAGACAAAATCAGAAACACAACAATAAGAGATCAAACCAAAGCAGATGGCATAAAACCTAAGATAGAAAGAAATCAATTGAGATGGTTTGGGCATGTAAACAGAATGAATGACAATAGAATAGCTAAATCAGTATACATTGCTAAAGCCCAAGGTAAAAGACCTAAACGCAGACCTCGGATAAAGTGGAAATAAGATATAAAAGAGGCATTGAAGCATAGAAATTTAACCTTTGTTGGAAGGAAACAGAAAATGCCAGGACAGGGCATCCTGGAGAAAGATCATCTCGGGAATATGAACCCATACACCGAAAGGTAGAATGGGAAATTTTCGGCTGCCTGTACTCTATTGTAATCTCTACTGTCTAAGTTCCAGGTTTCGCTGCCATAGAGGAGAGTAGGGACAATAAATTGTATTGTAGGCCTCCATTTTGCTTTTGTTGACACTTCTTGTTTACCTACAAATGCTTTTCCTAGATGGTTATATATTGCACTTGTCTTTTTGATTATCTGGCTGAGAAAAGAATTTTGAGTTAATCATTACTCTTAGGTAATTGTAGCTTTGAACTTGTTCTAAATTCTCCCTGCTCAATTTAAAATTTTGTGTTTTAGTTCCTAATTTACTACATTGTTTTGGTTTTATTTTCATTTACTCTTATTCCTCTTTATTTAGTTCATTGTTCATAATATTGATATTCGACTGAAGGTCACTTTTCTCATTTTCCAAACAGAACTAAATCATCCTTAAAATGGAAACATTGATACATTTACTGGTTTGAGCTTTCCACATACCTACATTCATTTTCTTCATTTTATGTTGCCTTTGTGACTGAATTCATAAATGTGATAAACAAAACAGACTCTAGGATACAACCCTGTGTCTCTATATCTATATCAACATATGTTTCCAGCTACTCTCAGTGCACATGTTGGTTTATTGTGTAAAACTTTTTAATGGCTTCTATTAAATTTTGCTCTACATTGTGTTCTTTTAAGGAATGCCATAGTTCCCTCCTCACAGTGTCAAAGTGCTTGCCTAGAGTCAATAAAACACAGGTGCAAGTCAATGTTTCAATATTATTAGAATATTTCTATTATTTGTCTGCCTTAGTAATATTTATCTTGTATGCTGTTTCTATGGTCCTAAATTACTCTGATGTTCTAATATGATGCTCTCTTTCTTAGTCTCGTTTCCAGTATCACAACTCATTTTCCTGGTGCGCTAAGTAGTGATATCCTCTATAGTGTGAGCATTCCATAGTTGATCCTTTCTTATGTATTATTTTCATTCTCACTTTTTCCAGTCTCCTGGCACCTGTTTGGACTTCCATGCTTGTTGGCATATTGCATGTAGTAGTTTGTCTGCCTCTCTCCCTTGGTTTTAATCATTTCTGGATAAACTTGATCTGCTCCTGGGGCCTTTCCCAATTTCACTTTTCTTATAGCTGTTTGGATTTCTTCCATTGATATATCTACATCTTCAGCTGTCTCATCTGGATTACTTGTTACTCTTACTAATTGATCTTTACTCCTTGTTTCATATGTTCTGGAGGGATTATGTAATTGGTGAAAATGCTTTCTCCATGTTTCCATGATTTCGCTGTCTTCTTTCATTATTTCTCCTTTGGCATTCTTAATTTGTCGTATTGGGCATGCTTTGGTCTTTCTCATGCTCTTCATTGCCCCCCAGAACAGCTTTTGATTTCCTTGATAGCTTTCTTGAAGTCTTTGTCCAAACTCTTCCCATTGTTCCTGTTTTGCTTTCCTAACTTCCTCTTTGGCGATAGTTCTTTTATTCACGTAATCTATCCTATCCTCTGGTCTCTTTGTTTGCAAGTATTTCTTCCAGGCATCCTTCTTTTCTTTGATCTTAGTCTTGACATTCTCATTCCACCATGCTGTTCTTTTCCTATCTCCTTTAATTTGTTTCCTACCACAGACCTCTTCAGTACAACTGAGGAGTGTTTCTTTATACATCTGCCACTTTTCTTCTATTGTGCTATCATTCAGATCCATCTGTCTTTCACTGATAAATCTTTTTATCCTAGATTGGTATACCTGTTTTACTACTGGTTTATTTAGTTCCTCTATTTTGAGTTTAGTAGCTTTCTTCTCTTTCCTTTTCTGTTTGTTTTCTTCAGTCAGTAATCTCATTTTGGCAATCACTAAGTGATGATCACTAAATATTTCTGCTCCTCTGTTTACTCTTGCATCCAATGTACTGTAAAAAAGGGAGCTGCTAACTATTATGTAGTCTATCATTGACTTTTCACACCTGTCTTCATTTACTCTTGTATATTTGTGGATATCTTTATGAGGAAAAAAGGTGTTGGCTATTTTCATGTTATTCTTTAGGCAAAAATCTATTAGTCTCTCTCCATTTGGAGAAGTTGTTGTCTCTCCTTCTTTACCTATTACTCCTCCTGACGTTTCTACATTGTTGCCTACTCTAGCGTTTAAATCTCCTAAAAGCATTAGTTCCTGTTTGGATTTAAGATTCTCTGCAGCTATTTGTAAATCGTTTTGAAGATATCTTTTTCTTCTTTAGTTGGCGTCTTCGTTTGGTCCATAAGCTATTAATAATTTAATTTCTCGTCCTTTTGGTTTAATATTTACCTCTAATAGCCGTGGGCTTATAAATTTCCAACTTTCTAGTAGCTTTTCATGCCTTTTATGCACTAGAAGGCCTACTCCTGCTCTAGCTCTATCTTTGACATCTACTCCTGAGAAGATTAAAATATGATTTGGTCCTACATTTTCTATTCCTTGTCCTTTTTTCTTTGTTTCTGTAATGGCCAAAATATCTACTTTGAATTTTTCCATTTCTTCAACTAATTCTAACTCTTTTCCATTTATTGCCCTAACGTTCCATGTTCCAAAAATCACAGTCCGTGTTCGTTTCCAAGTTCGTCTTCGAAAGATCAAGCCGGGTATATTCATTTATATTCTCTGAATCTGTTTGGTTTTGGATAAGCAGGGGATTAGCCCACTGTACCCTAGGTAGATGGTGGGGCTGCCACCTTGAGGCCCCCCTACCAGGCCTTGTTATTTTCTGTCAGGGTTAACTCCCTTAGCCTTTAGTCACTCAAGACCAGCCTGCAAGGCAGCAGGTTGTTATTTTCTGTCAGGGTTAACTCCCTTAGCCTTTGGTCATCCAAGACCCGCCTGCAAGGCAGCAGGTTGTTTTCTGTCAGGGTTAACTCCTGAGCCTTTGGTCAACCAAGACCGCCTGCAAGGCAGCAGGAGACTCGTGGAGGGCGGGATCATCTACTCTCCGTACAGGTGCTTACCTGTCCACT